>VYZW01033045.1:79125-90118 GCA_013401315.1 Balaeniceps rex | reverse complement strand
ATTGGGGATTTTCTGTTACCGAGAGGTAAAAGAAGTTAGTTTAAGAAGTTAGTGCCACCTGCTAATAAAAAAGCCAGTTAATACAGCATTAATTTTTGGTATTCAGAGATATCTTTCAAATGTAACAAGCAGTATGTCTTTGTGTGGGAAATCTTGTGGGAAAACTGAAGACCTCTCACCTTATTTTATATCTGGTTAATATGCCTAAAATGACTTTTGAACTGAGGAATCAAGACTTTATTCCAACGTGCACATATGCCCCTTCTTACAAGGCAAGAGAAGAATGCTAGTATATGCAAAAACCATAGTCATGGAAATTTTGGGACAGTTCTTAACTGTTTCGTCTTACTTGGCCATTAATTATGCAGAAACAGCATAGGCCAAATGTTGTGGTCACGTTCACGTTCCACAAACATTTGATCTAGGCTGCATCTCTTTATCACTCGTAACCGTTAATTACATAGACATGTTGGTTAAGATTGTGGAATACGTATGTAACCACAAAAGTCTGATCTATAATGTGCTTGCATAACTAATGGATAAGGAGAGAGAAAATAAGTATGGCTGTTCAACATCTGCCTACAGAGATACTCTTTAAGAGAAACTCAGTTAACAAATAAACCATTTCAGAGATTTAAAAACAGGAGGAGACAAGTACCAGAGTATTTATACAGGTATTCTGCTAACAGCAGGCTTGTTTTCTACTGTAGAAAATAGCAGTGGGTTGACCCCAGGCAGCAGCTAAGCACCACACAGCTTCTTCATTTCCCCACCCAGTAGTGCAAGGGAGTGAATAAGAGCAAAAGCGAGAAAACTCATGGGTCAAGATAAAGACAGTTTAATAAGTGAAGGAAGGGGGTATGAGGGGGAGAAGAAAGTGATGCAAAGGCAATCACTCAGCACCTTCCACAAGCAGAAGGATGCCTAGCTAGACTCTGAGGAATGGCTACATGCCAGACCAGTTCCCCCTGCTTGGTTTTTGTTGCTGAGCACGACACTATGTGGCATGGAATATATCCCTTTGGTCATCTGGGGTCAGCTGTCCAGGCCACGCAAAGTCCTACTGCAGGATCTTCCTAATTAAACCATTATTTTACAATAAAACTTCAAAATCACAACTTATTTGACAAGTTGTTATTGAACAAACAGGCTTTTAAAAACACAAATCAATTCACCATAATATCCTATAAACTGTGATTCAAACACTTCTTCATCCATCCCTTGTGAGAAGTCATTCAGCTTTTTTAAATCCTTTCTGCAATACTTCCAATTTCCATGAAATTCAGCCTCAAACAAAACATCACACTTACAGATCAAGAACTCGTACACAGATTTCTGACAATCACAGACTGTGACAAGAATATGACTCAAGTCTAGCACACAGATCTCTCAACGGATAGATCAATTTCCTCTAGCTAACTTCAACTCATTAAAAATCTTACCTGATATGGAAAATGAAAACATTAGATCCCACACATCTTCTAAATGTAAACTCCTGCCTTTTTCTTTAGGGGGAAAAAGCAAAAACAGAACTCCTAAAAACCACCGAAAGGCATACAGCTAATGCAATCCAGCTGCACAAACCATCTTTCAGCCATTCCAAGAGCAAGCATATAACAAGCACCCTTTCTCTAACTACATTGCACTGTACAGCACAGAACCCTTAAGTAAGCTGAGTAACCAGTTTTGCAGGCAAGTAACTCTGAGTTTTCATGCATTATGAATAACGGAAAAAATCATACCAAAAAATACAATATAACAAAGCTGATGCAACACTTCTTTTGTTTTTTTCAGCCACTTACATGAAGCTTCAGTAATGGAGTCATGGTGTCCTGAGACAAACTGTCCAGACAAGATTCTTCCAGGGTTCCTGCCTGTGGCTTGGGACTTGAAGACAGAATTTCTTGCAGTGGCATGAATACTTCTTCTTCTTCTTCATCATCATCATCTAGACTGCATTTCAAACTCTCATCTTCACTATCAAAGCTGCTTTTTGCTTTTCCATTCAACTTGGACTTGTCTGTGCAGGTGCTTTCAGCTTTTAACTCGCCTGAGAGTTGTGAAGACATATGGCCGCTGTCCACGCACCCTTCTTTAAAAGACAACGAATGGGGAACACTTTTCCCGGTCTCTTCTGAGAGTGCAGGTTTCCCAGAACCTTCCACTGAACAAAAATCAGAAGCATTTTCTGAAGTCTTGTCTTTTGTTTTTGAAAAACTGTTGCTGGATTGAATACTGTAGGCTTTATTGGGTGCACATCTTGCTGGTCTTTTCCCACCTTGCTCCTTCTTAGCATCCAATACCTGAGGTAAGCCAGCATTCTGGAGATGAGATTCCACACCTTTTGTTTGTGTTAGGTGGTGGAGAGAAGGCAACACAGTACTTTTTTCCTGAGAAAAAGGAAGGGACTTTTCCAAGAAAAAGCGTGACTTAGCCATCTGCAATTGATTTTCTTTGGTATCCACAACAGAAATGGGGTTATTTTTACCAGGACTGTGCGCAGAATATGACGATGACAAGCCTACAGAGGAGCAATTATTTTTCTCATTTTCGTTGCTTGAGTTGAGATATTCCTCTGGAAGAGTAGAATCACGTCTAGGTAGAGCAGCAGCCTCCATTAGTTGCAGAACATCACCACAAGTAGGCTTTAAAAGGATGTTTTTTACAAAGTCAGACCTCCTATTTTTGCATTTTGCAGATGACCTGCTAAAAGCAGGGTCATTCAAACTTGATAATTCAGATTGATTTGAACTGTCTGCATCCACACTCATGGCAGTGCGTTTTCTTTTCCCAGGAAAGTCTGTTTGCTTGGATCGCCCAGAAGACATCTTAAATCTAAGGCAGTGTGAAGGAACAGACTGGCTCTTCCGCCTACCAGCAGCCATCTCAGATGACGTTCTCAGTGCATTCGGAGAAGATGCCTCATGTTTTGAAACCTGCTTTGGCTTTGGTTGAGATGGGTCATCTATGAAGTGTTTAAGAACAAAATAAACCACTGTTGTCATGTTTAAAAAAAAAAATATATCAAAACCGTAACAGCTTACCCTTTAAAAAACTAACTTCTGTTTTTAAGTCAACTATGACTGAAATTTTTATCAGAAACTACAATACTTCCTTTCTGCTTGAACACAGTGGACCACAATTAAGATTTAGCTAATACTGTACTGTTACGTTATTATTCTAACTAACTTGGAAATGAAATTAAATCCTTTTATTTTAAAGCAGCTCAGTAGCCACTGTAGGACACTTTTGCTATACACTAGAATCAATCAGTCTTTGGAAACAGACAATAGCCCAGCTGAGGTATGGGACTGGAAGAAAGCTTCTGTAATTACATATAATGACTATAAATAATGAGCATTATGAAAAGTATTTTGGAAATACTGCAATAACAGTGCTCATGAAAGGGCATTCAGAATATGAAGAAATCTGTTTTCAGGCCATGGTTCTATGGCACCAGAGCCCACCTTCCTCATAGTGTTTTTCTGCTTCCTGCCTTAAGCTGGCACCACCACCCGGACACTTCATGGCAAGCTACTGCATGGAGCTGATGCGGCTGAGAACTTCCCAACTCAATTTTCAGCCAGATCAGCTCCTCGCACCGCTGGCCAAGTCCCAGTGTTAGCACAGGCAGAAAGTGAAGCGGCAGAGGCTCTGATACGTTTACATAGCCATGAACCCACAACATGAGAATACTCTCCTTGTTTTGGGTCCCACCCCCCTTCTCTTTTTTAAATCACCCTACCAACCTAGCTCAAGCTTCTATTCACGTGAGCTTTTTATATTCAGTTCTACCTACTGTAGAACAAAATTATGTGGTTAAATGGGACAAAAAGCAACAAGAATACCAGCTAAACTTTAGTGTTCGGTTCAATGAGAATATTCTTTTTGGATTAAGCTGAAAGGCGAAATTTGTTAACCACCACAGTGAATGTGGATTTTCCAAAATGCAAGAGAAACCATAAAAATAATCAGGGATTAAGGGCTTAAGACAAAGAAATATTATGAGTTCTAATTAAGTTACAAACAATCTGTTTTTCACTAAAATCCCAAATTACTTTTAAACCTCTTCAAGCTTGCCATATATTGGAAATAATCTTGACTATACGGCAGCAATTTTTTTAGAGAGAGAAAACAGAAAAACATAACTTCAAGGGAAAAAAGCCATTAAAAAGAGACACTAAGTGATGAACCTGATTGTTTAATTAATTCCATATTATCAGCACCGCATCTACCTGAGGCAGTCTCCCTTGAACCAGAATGTGGTATTTTTCTTAAAGGACATCCATTTCCCTAAAAATAAAGACAGAAAATAAAAAAGTTAACTGCATACATTTTAAAACCAGGATGTTGACGTCTTGAGCCAAGCGTTGAATCCAGCACAGACTTAGTTCCACACACTCCCAGAAATATGGTAATATACTTCATTTCAAGACAAACTTAAAACACAGCTGCAAAGATCTCAACAAAAGGACTCTCCACAACCCAAATTTTCTATCTTTTCTTCAGATTGGCCTCCGGTTCTAAATCTCTCCACTTTTAGGGCCATTAGCCTCTTGCATCCCCAGGCTATGTGGCAACATAGCCCAGCTGGCTTTCCTCAAACAAGTCATTAGGAACTTAAATAACAAAATGACAGAAAGCACAGACAAGCAAATACAGAGGCAGGGGTGCTAAGGAGAAAAGGAAACACAAGCTAAGCAATCTTTTTTGTTCCATTCATAGCACATTATGGAGGCACACATAATGATCTTCCTTGCAAGTAACCAGCAACCTTTTAAAGGGTTTTCTTGGTTGGTAAAAAAGTGAACATAATTCAACCTGTAATGAAATACTACATACTTAATAGGACCACTCCCACCTCTATCTAAATACCATGGCTTAAGTGCATAAATCTGAACTGCTATTAACTGCAACTTCTAACTAGCTGAAATTTGCCAGGCTGTTCCCTACACTACATTCTAAGAAAACACAAGGTCATAAGACATTTAAGACAATAAAGACATTTTCTCTATAAAATACAATTTAAATTCACAATTGCCATTGCATTTTCATGTTTGCATCTAACCCAGAATATCTCCCCTGTTTTTAAATCATGATTTGTCATTTATTGTAAAATAGTTAAGAATCAGCTTACCCAAACATGACCCAAGATTTACAAAGGAACAGCAAAAGAGCATAAACTTTTGTTAATCTGAAAAAGGCAGCACCAAGAATCTCATCCTACATTGAAAAAGAAGAAAAAACAACAACAAAAAAACCCCCATGCACAATGGGTCACTAATTTCCACCTTTAACAACCCTTTTAAACACACCTGATGTGATAGACTTGTTCCTGAGAATGGCCTTACAGGATGTGGCTTAGATTGTTTCATTCTATGTTTCTTCAGCTTCCTTTCTCTGCAGAGAGCTTCCAGTGACAACCTAAATTCATGGTCGGTTGAAGTGCAGGGCAATTTCTTGGGAAGCCCTGGGTTTTGGCACAGAGATGTGTTGTTCGCAGTGCCATTACTTCTAGCACAGGCTTTTCGAGCATCGGCTTCTGATGATGAAACCCATTTGTCAGAGTCTGAACTAGTGTCTTCTAGATCCATACAGTCAGTTGTCTGTTCCCAACTATTTCCACAAGACAAAGGTGCTCTTGTTACACCCAGACACTTCTCATTTCTTCCCTGTTCTGACTTGACAGTATTATCCTTTTTGGCCAAGAAATGGCTGCGAGACCCTGCGGTAACAAGGAGTTTTTGAATCACAACTTTTGGGTACAATGAACCCAATGCCTTGCATGCTCTGCCATTCTCTAAAATGTTTACACTGTCCTTTTTCTCCTTAATTCCTCTCCGAAAGGCATCTACCACAGGACTTGCGTTTGGTGTTTGGTCTGGCATCTTTTTTCTTCTGACCTTCTTTGGAGAAGATATTTTCTTTTCAAAACGTTCAGCACATAAAACTGGCAGTCCGATTCCTGCATCTTTTACATTTCCTCTGTCTGGTGAGCACAACACAGTTCTGTCTTTATGGCCAAGGTCTAAGAGAGAAAAGAATATTGGGGGGAAATCTTATTGGACTGTATTACTTAATATTTTATTTTATCTCTCATGCGTAATCCAAAATTAATTTACTTAATCATTTAGTTTTGCTAGTGCCATGTGACTTATTTCATATAATGCATGATCCATTTCACAGCTTCAGTTGTTATGAACAATCTAGCTTAAGCGTGAGACAATAACTTGAAATAATAATTACATCACTATTTAAAGAAATTAATTTTAATAGGAAATTAACGTTTTCAGTCACATTATTAGAAAAAATTTAAACGTGCTCATTTTTACATATCTGGTAAGCTATACTCCTTATATTGCTGCTCCAATTTGGAATGAGATTGGACTATACTTCTGCACACTTATATAATTAAAACTCATATAAATATCATCCATTTAAAAAAACATATATTTACCTTGGTTTAAAACTGGTTTGAAGAACTCTGTAATGGTCTGGTTTCTGAAGAGAAAACATAATCTTTTTAAAAGAACAATACCTAAATGCCCATACAGTGAATACTGATAAAATTAAAATGCTGTAATTTATTTCTACGGATTTTATTTTTAATGCCAGCAGCTCTTATTTCTGATAGCTCTTTCCGATAGATCAGAGAAAGCATCATCATCCTCATCACCTTCCAGCCTTCACTCTGCTTGGCTACTGAAGCCAACCTGTCAGTTTCCTCGGTCAAACCATTTCCTTTACCATCCTAGTAAGTCTTAACCACCCTTCCAGCTTAAACTGAGCTTTCTTAAATGGGACTGACCTCACCTATATCCAGTATTCCAGATGAGACCTCACCAGTACCTTATGTGATTGTGTTAGCAACCTCCCCATCTCTCCACTGTCAACACTTTGAGCTAGTAACTCGTACTATAATTTTTTTAATGTGTTACAGTGGTAAGCAGCTGGCCTTATCAATACCACCAATGACCAAACCCTCTTCACTGCATTATTAGTTGCAATCAAGTCTAACCACAAAGTTCTATCTGCAAGTTGTAAAGTTCAACTAATCCTGTAACTTTCTTCCTGTTGTCCAAAACCCTTTGCACACCACTGTTTGTTGTTTTTTTCACACAGCTGGTGCCAGGCTGGGATGCAAATTCCTATCAGTGCTACTACCAGACTTCTCAGCAGGAACTTGTACAATCATTGCCCCTTAACAAAATACACATGTCAGTAGCATCCCTCCCAGCACACATTACGCGCATCTTCTTGCTTCTAACAGAAACAGCGGTCTACAACCATCTTATTTTTACACATACATGACAAGATTATTAATAGCTTTAAAATCAGAGGTATTTTCCCTAGCAAGAATAAGTAGGACATGAGAACACCAAGGCATTTCTCTGTGACAGGATGACACTTCTAAAAATGGGCAGATTGTCTGAGTAAAGTACAATTTGAACATGAAAATACATCAAGAACTATGAACTTGCTATCTTCAACTCCTCCCACGTAGCAAGGAAGTTTACTAAGGACTTCAAGGCTATACTTATGCCTGCTTTGGAAGTTTCCTCAAGTTCCAACAAGATATTGGTGTGAGAAAGCAAGAATAACACAGATTTGGTTAAGACCTTCTTCCATCTTTTGTAATCTTCCTGTGCCTTCCAAAATAAAGCTATATTGTTACTGTCTGTGTAACTGATTACAAAGGCAAAACTTATTCCAGATTCTAAGCTAACGTATTCAAGCATCCATACATGACTGTGCTTTCACAGACTCAATACCATTTTTGAAGTTCAGGCCAGAAGAACCCACTGCTCACTTGTTCAAACTAAACTTGGATGCAATTTTGAATCTTTCTGTAAGCTTGTTACTTTCACTTTCACATTTTCTACATGGCTTCTGTGTTTTTAGCATCTACACAAATACAAAAAGGTGTTTATAATGCATTGATACTTCTTTAATTGGGCTACTGGCAAGCAGTGATGTTTGAGTATGCTTTAACTCAACAAAAAGCCACCTGTAATCAGAATATGTGAGTGCATAAAACTGTCTTTTTGCCTTACCAGAGAGAGCAGAAAAACTACTTGTCAAAGACTACTTGCCTCCAACCTGGCTCAGCTTAATTTGACGTAGGCCAAAATACGCCCATTCTTCCCACATGCTGAAGCAACAGGGTCTCCAAATTTCAGTTCAACATAAGAATCAAAAGGCTAAATTGTAGGTTTATTCGCTGTTGTTGCTGTTGCTGACCGATTTGTTTTTCTGCCCTAGACCACCTCCCACAGCCAGGCTCTCTCCGCCTTGCATTCCTCAGGACACTCCCAATGCTCGCATGTGACTGCTCTCGCAGCTGCAAAATCATCCCATGCCCACAGCTTCCCGCACTGCATACCTTTCCAAAACCCTTCTATTTTCCTAACTAAGCAACTGTACTTCTTCCTTCCAGGTTAAAGCCCCATCTACAATACCAACCACTGTCAGCAGTCCAAATCTTATCTTCAGTTACCTCTCAGATGCCTCTCTGCACTTGCATCTTGAAGACAAACCAAAACCAAAACCAACGCCTTCTGCTATCTTCTTCCTTCCTTCCTTCCACAGCCACTGATTTCGAGTGACTGCTTATCTCCCTCCCACATCCACTATATCATTGTTGTATCTTTTTGCTGTCTTTTATTCTAAATGCAAGAGCTTTGTAACAAAATTCATGTTCGTTCCATAATTATACAAAGCTTTGTATAACATAACTTAGAGAATGGAGGCACTGCCGCTAAAAAAAAAGGCCTAAAGTTTAAACTTGAATGAAGAGTGATTTATCTTAGACTATTTGTTTTAAAGTGCTTATCCACTGACATTTTCTACTTTGCATTCTACTGCTTTTTGGAATAACAAGGGATAGGAACTGTCCAACTAAAACAGAATGATAATTTCTCGAGTGCTGTATTGTATCTTAGATAAGGAAGTGTACTAGAAACTACAAACAAAACCAAGAGTGAAAAAAAGAAAGTACGTGAAACAGTACAAGGAGGAATGTGAGAAAGTACTGGGCTTTCAAACCTGCTTTTCATATATATGAAAGTACAAAAAGAACATGTCATTTTCTATCTGAACAGGACGATAACTGTTCACAAACTATCCACAGGAGGATTTCCACTATTGTTTTAATAAGAGGTCAAATAATCACCCCTAAAAGAATGAAGAACTGATGAAGCAACACTAATTACTGGTTTTCACTCATTTTTAATTGACATGAAGTTCACAGTTGTTTAATGTATCTTTGTCAACAACTACATAGCTCTGGTTAACACTTTTCAGCAAAATACATAAATTCAGCAAAACTTATTTATCCCCACTAAAAATTATTCCACCATTTTTTGTGAAATCTCATCTTAACTGAGACACCAGGGAGACCCCTAAAAAACCCAGATAAGAAAAGGCAAACCCCATAAATACATTATCTTGCTTAACAAATCAAAAAGCTATACAGCCAGGAGATGCACCTAACAGCCCCTTCAGGTCTTTCAAAATTAAGGGCACAACCTACATGAAAGAGGGAGGGAGGAAATTCTTTCACTTTTTTAAAAAGACAAACACCTGAGTATGCTTTAAAAGCAACTAGTGTTTACAGCCACATCTCTGATTGGATAAAAACCGTACTTTTAAAAATCTGTGCTGGAAACACTAGCAATAGCACAGAGAAAACAAAGCCACACAACATAGGAATAAACTACAAAATGTAAATACATCTTTGACTGAAAAAGCACTGTAGAAATAACAACAACAAAACCAGAAAAGAAAGTCGCACACAAAACCTCACAATGGCCTTTTAGATGACTGCAGCAAAACCGAAACAGAGTAGTTTCACTTTCTTGGGCAAGAAGCAACACAGAAGAACTGAACTTTTACCTTCTCCCTTTCCTTCAAATGTCAGGGCTATCAAAAAAGACAATCAGCAGAAATTAACAAAATAAGGTGCTGCTAATGGCATAAGAAAATTACGATTCGCCTCATACTGCAAGAGACAAAACTTATTTAAGTCGGCAGCCTGCGAAAAACCTCATTGGGTCTTTGGCAGAATTTGGATTTCTAGTTGGTAGACAGGTTCATGTCTAAAAACTGTCACTGACCGCCACTGCCTTCATTAGAGACCTTGTCCTCCAGCACCGTTAGCAGTACAGTTCACAGAGGAACAGGCTTGAGAGCCGAATCAATGACAACTGAAGCTCTCTCTTTAGAGCCGAACTGCTGAAGCCTACCTAGCTCTACAGGTAGACTCGCTAACACACACCGAGACGTAAAAGAGGAGGACATATGGGCACACGTGGGAGGACTCGCGTATTTTGAATGATGTGCTGAAGATGCTAGGCAGTACTTGGCCAGACATCGTCTTCGTTTGTTTGTATGCTGTCAGGTTGCCTGGCTACCAGACGCCTTTCACCTTGGCCAACAAACTATCAGCACCACAGGGAAACAAGGGCCAGCGCCTCAGGGCTGGAACTCCCAGCGGTGCGGTGCGGTGCGGTGCGGTACGGCCGAGCAGGGCACCGGCCGCCCCTCGCGGCTGGCACGCCGCCGTGCTCCCGGACAGTCTCACACCCTCATCTGCCAAGCTTGGCCGGGACTGAGGGGCTAGAGCTGGGAACAGCACCGGGAGGCTCCGGCAGCCGCTGGTCACCCGCNCGGGAACCGCCCGCCGGGGGCGCCCCCTGCCGGAGGCGCGCTGCACGCCGGGACGAGCCACGCTGGGCGGGCAAGGCTGCCTCGCCGCGGCCGCCGCCCATGCCCGCGGCCGCCCCTCCACCACTCCCCGCCGGTACCTGAAGTCTTGGGCCGCCTCTCTGGCCGCTGCCGCCGGCGTAAAATGGCGTCGGGACCTGGTGACGGGCGGGCCCGGCGACGGCACGCCCACGCCGAGCGGCCGGGTCATGGCGCGGGTTGGCGGGTGACCCCGCGCAGCGGAGGGGACCGGGGAGACCGGCCGCTCCCGGCACCATAGGAAAGGCCG
>VYZW01033045.1:0-79099 GCA_013401315.1 Balaeniceps rex | reverse complement strand
GACCCTCGCCTCCGGGGGCTGGGGGCAGGAGGTGACGGGGATGTGATTTTTTTTTTTTTTTTAAGGCTCGGTCGCCGATTGGCTGAGCGGCTGAAGGAGTAGCGCCTCCCTTTGGTTCTTTGCCGCCAGGGGCGGGACGGCTAGACGGAGCGCGGTTGTGATTGGCTGCGAAGAGAGCGGGAGGTGGGAGCGTCCTTCCGCGGCCGAAGGGAGGAAGGGCTGTTTGGCGCCTTGGTCTCGTGCTGCTTTCCCCCTCCAATNCGGAGGCCTGCGGCGGCCAGCCGTCTCCTCGGGGGGGGCGCCCTCGGCCCTGGTGCACGCTTGGGGCGAGTCCTCTGCAAGCACAAGCGTCCCATGAGGAAAGTGGCCAGGGACAGCCAGTGAGCCGTAGGCTATGGGGCTTACGCTACCTACATCTGTGAGAAAACCCGGTCTGCATATCCATCTCCATAGCCGCTTGGCAAAGTTGCAGCTGTTGGGAGGCTAAAAAGTTGAGAAGGGAGTAACTTCTGAAATCACCCACATCTCCTCCAAAACAGCATGCAGTCCTGTGCCTTCCCAATCACAGGCTGCTGTGCAAGCCTCACTCTATACACTTCCCCCCCCCCCCTTAAAATGCATCCTTTGTGTGATCGCCCTGTGTGCTGCGCTACCACCTTTCAAACACTTTGGCCTAGGGTCAAAAACCTGGGCTAGACAACCTGAAGAACCAGATTTGCAAGCTTAGAGAACCCCAGTACTGCTATCTGTAATGTTCTGTGCAAATTTACGTAATTAGTCTCTATAAAAATTAGTGGTATCAAAATGCCTCCACAGCAGTAGTTCCAACAGGCACTGCACAGACACAAGCTAATCCCTGCCCTTGGTCTGCAGAAATAAGAGATAACCCAACAGTGCTCTGAAGGTTTTCTGGGACGGTTAATGCTGAAATCTGTTTTGTTGGGTTTTGTTCGAGGTTTTGTTTAGCACTTTGCCTAAAAGTGGAGATGACCAAGGCCACTCTTTTCCTAATGTTTTTCTTGGATCCAGAAACACCAGGAGACAATTCACTCAGATGAAAACTGAAAGCGCAAGTCAAAATAGGAAACTGTTTTTTAAGCATCTGAAGTGTCTGAGTCTGCCATGTACTATGCACTCCAACCCACCCCCTTTCATCCTGCCCCGTCCTTCAGTCTGTTTTTCAAAAGCTTTCATCCATGTAATTTATGATGTCTTAAACCCAACCTCGAAAGAGTAAAATATTGGCCGCCATCACATTATGTACCTTCCTCCTTTCCTGCTTTAGCCCATCCTACACACATTGTCTTCAGCTGCGAGCTCTCTGCCCCAGGAACCATCTCTGACTACTATGTTTGTAAGAAACCTACCAGGAGGGGATCCCGCTGTTTGACAACACACTTCAAGAACCACCATACACAACAGTACAACCAATCCATGCTTATGCTCGGTGTAACTTTCTTGAGCAACAAATGAAGAACAGTTGGGCTTGCTGTCATAGAATTGCTTGAAAAGACAACAGTGTGTATTTGAATTACTGTCTAATAAAGTGTTAAAGCAAAGTTTCACGCCCAGTGTTAGCCAGAAATTCCAGAAATATTTTTATGTCACATTGAAGGAGCAGATTAAATTGAAGTAATATAAACATTTGCTTTACCTTTCAGTTTAATACTTTAATCCTGCAGAACTGCAATAGACCTAGAGGCATTTTTACAGTTACATGGAGACTTAAACAGTTACAGAACAGAACAAAAGAGTCAGATACAGAATGCATTGGTAAGTTTGCAGGAAACATGGAGACACCAAGCAGGTTCTACAGGAAGTCTGATTCCAGCATTGGTGATGGCAAGGTGAAGCTGTTTCTCATAAGGAGGAGACAGCAAGGACACAACAAACAGTAGTTACCTAAGTAATAACATGGCTTATAATAATCTGCTTATGGCAAGTGTCTGAAATACAGAAACTGCAGAAGGTAGGGCATTGTGGCACTGAGGACAGCAGGGGAAGTAAGAAAAAGGTGCAACAGCTGTAATGGTATTGGCTTGTTTGGGTTTTTTTTCCACCAAACAGGAGAGTTGTACATGCACGTGCTGTTTAAACTAATACATGCCCTACAGCAGGCCTTAATTTCAAATAAATAAATAGCAACAGCACTCATTAGGCACAAAAGTATAGCTATCAGTAAGGAAATGCCGCCGTGAAAAGCCGAAAATCAGGACATCATAATACTCAAACTGCTTTTTAAGCTTACTTTAGTTAGAATAACTCTTGTCACTATAGATACTAATTATTCCCAAGAAAGAGAGAATCTTACTTTCCCTGACAATCTGGGAGCACTTCACTGCTTACAATTCCCTTCCTCCAAATTAAGCAAAAGTTACAAGATGCTTCATGCCTTGCTCCAAAT
Organism: Balaeniceps rex; assembly: GCA_013401315.1. Lineage (NCBI taxonomy): Eukaryota > Metazoa > Chordata > Aves > Pelecaniformes > Balaenicipitidae > Balaeniceps > Balaeniceps rex. The sequence continues at coordinate 76,695 of VYZW01033045.1, read as the reverse complement.
AAATTGGAAAATCATTTGTCTCCTGCCCAATCCCATGCCATTGATTTTCATTTCTATTAGTCCTTCCCGTTCTGCAGCCTGAACACCCACAAATAACCAGAAACTTTGAAAAGGTAAAATCTGGGACACTTCATGAGTTTTTGCAAGTAGATCTGGAACTATACTGGGGATATTATGTGAGTCATTCTTTGCTATTTATTTAATCTCTTCCTTAATTACCTTCCAGAATGACTCATGCTTTTATTTTCAAGCAAAAGGAGGACGTATTTCCAGAGTGCAGAGGTTTTAAGCAGTATCCACAGGGAAATGGGTTGCTCACCACGCAGCTTATATTGTGATGAAGGACTGTGATTTGGCCACAGTCCATTAACATCTGAAATGTATCAGTCACAACCATGTGATCTTTATTATAATATTTTAATGTAAATGTTCTAAATGGAGTTAAAAGCCCTGAATCTGAAAGGACACATGCTTTTGTCAAAGAAATAAAGGAGGAAAAATCAAAGCACCATTTCTAGTCTGTGAAGAAATTGCCCTTAGGCTTTTGAAAGCCTAGCTGGACTTCAGGATTGTTCAATTTTCATTTAAATACATCAGTACTTTCAGCCTTTTGTCTAGAAAACCACCCATCACCACAGAATTACCTTACTTAAACACTAGAAACTAGGTATTTCTGAAGTCTTGGAATGGTAGCTGAAATCATACTATTAAAAAACCACATCAGTTTCCTGAGCAGTTTTAGTTTGCTTTCGATTTCAGAAGCCACAGAGATAGTTAATACCTCAAATTTATTTGTAGAAAAGGAAGAAGGTTGTTCCTTCCCCCTGTAGATCCCTCACCCGAGGAGTCCTGTGGAGACACCTGCTCCTCTGGCAGAAGAGACCTTCTTAGACACTCTCCAGCTTCCAGCCCTCCCAACAACCGCAACCACCCCCTGTGTTAGGCTCTTCTGCTTCCTTGCAAAGGAGCAACCACCAAAGCGGCCACACACGGCTGAAGCACCAGCAGATCACTCCTGGAGAAGTATGTTTAGGTATATGGGCCACCACACATTCACAGCCTTGGGGCCACCCTCAGCAGTCAGAAGAAGCTGTAACCTGTGTTCAACCATGAACTCAGACTTCCTCTTCAAACAATTTGTGAGAAGAATACAGTTTTCCAGGGGGTGGTTTGCAGCCCTGATCTAGACAAAGGAGGGGGTGCTGCAGGTTGCAAAGTCACATAGCGTATGACATGTGGGGCATTGCGCATGGATGGCCATCTTAAGCTATGAACCTGCATCCACTTTATAACAGGATTGTTTCAAAGCTCCATATGAAATACTTACCCTAACCACATTCTTTGAAATTCTAGGGACCTTCTGTCTCATTAATGTGTCTGTTCATTTCCACCTTGTTTTAATATGCCTGACCAAAGGCACAGCAAAGGGTAAGTCATTCAAAATCATTGACCTTGTCCTACCTCAAGGGAATCAGAGTGAAAAGAGAGGATAGTTTTCTGAAGTGGTAGAGGACCGTGAAACTCTCCTAGAACATTAAGTACAAGAACAGAAGCAAACACAAGCAGTTGTTGTCTCACAAAGGGAGTTCATTACCCGGTGTGCAATAATCCAACTGAGTCGAGATATCAATTTTGTTTAATTTCTGCACAGCAATGGGTGCTATGTGGTAATTCCACAAAGCCAGCACACCAAAGGAGACTTTCTGTGCCTTATTTATACACATAACTTACAGAGTTAGTAATTATCCTTTTTACGATGATTGGTTAGTAATTACCATCCTATCTGCTATTGGTCAACTATATTCCAATTAGCCCCGCTTGCTATGTAAATTAGCACATATGCTCCTTATGGGGGGGGCGGGCAAATCATTGTGGTCCTAAATTGAGTTGGCGGTCTTGATCTCCCCTGCCACTTTTACCTTTCCCCCAGTTACCGTGCTTTAGCAATCGTCCAGTTTTTCGGCGCCTTCTGGGGTAGGATGTTCCCTTTTATCAGTTTCTCAGTTCTCCTTCGAGGTCTAGTTGCTCCGGGATGTCCTTGGTTAAAGGATACTGAATGTTTGTTCTTCTGATTACGGATGATTAAGTGTCCTTTACTTGTCAGCTTACAAAAACATCTTGACCTGATACGATGTTAGCTGAGGTTCAGAGTTAGCCTTCAACACAGTGAGGCTGCAAAAGGAAGATTTCTCTAAGGAACCATGAGGACTGCTAGGTAAGGGCAAAGACAGGTATCGTCATAAGTCTTCTCCCCTTGGAGTTTAAGTGTTGTAAATTGCCTTTTCCCTGACACAGAATCAAGTTTGTGGCGAAACGGATCAACCAATATTTATTAGCATACCTTTTATTAAGCTGTTACAATAGACTAATTGATAGCAGGTAAGTGTCCAGACAGTAAATTCAATTATTCTTTCATGATTCACACACATGCAATCACTCATTGCTGCCCAGTGGGGAAGGGGAAGCTGACCACAGTGGTTTTCTCAGATACAGAGGCTCATACTGATGTGCCAGTGGCTTCAGGGTCAATGCTTAGAAAGTCCATCTGTTTCCGCAGATGCATATGTAATCCTGTAATCTTTGTCAGCATATAGCCACCACCCCCTTCTTGGATATGGCCTGAGTTATATGACCCATTGTCAATGACGTGTGCTGGTGGGCTTGTGTAGATTCATCTGACTATGTCCTGGGATCATCAGTTCCTGTGGATTCAGCAAGACCTCTTGGCTCTGGAGCTTATCTGTTCCTGGGACACTTCTGCCCACTACCTCTCAACATGTGTTTTTCCTCTCTTCAGGTCCTGTTTTCTGCTAACTGTTTCTCCATCCATATGCATCTAGATGTACCTATAGAGTCTGTTTAAACTCAGAAGGGGGTTTTGAGACACAAGTGCTCCAGGTACACTGTAGGCTGTTCCTCCCAGGCACAGCACAGGCAGCTCTCTCCCACCAACCACTATGAACACAGTTGGTCACAGTTTGCAGCACAGATTCCCAAATCTGTCTCCAAACCTGGATCTTCCAGAACACTGCTCACCCACAAAGCTCAGCATGCCACCACTCCAGTCATGCATTTCCTTTATTTCAGTAGCAGGAATCACTACACTGTGTGTTGGCAATATAATGATGCGCTTTGCGGGGGAGCTCAACTCTCCAGCACCCAAAACCCAAAGATTCTCATCCATTGTTCTCCTTTACAGACATTTAAATAATTTCTTATACATCGCATGATGCATTTTCCTGCTTGTAATTATCTTCTACCACACATTTTTTTCCATCACTTATTTTCACTACACATGCATTTAATCATGCTTTCAAGCCATAGCTAATGCTTAGCTACTAGCAGTTCATGCTGTTAGTCCCAGTGCTCTATTCAGACACTATCGTATCCTATCACAGGTCTTCTCTGACAAATACTGTTATATCTGATGGCTGCAGATACCTGCATGTTAGTCTTACCTAGCTGCTTATTAGTCATGCTTTCAAGCTTCCCCTTATTTCAGCTAAACAGCTATAATAACGAGGTTTCCTATCCTTCATAGCATTGCTTTGGTTTACCCACACAACAATAACAGATTGGGTTGGGACAGGAAGCAAAGACTAGCTCTGTCCCAGCATCCATTTATATATCATTTTATGTGGTACATATGAGGAAAGATAGGAAGCAACAGAAAACAGGTGACAGATTTGCATGTGTATATGGCAAGGAATGGATAAAGGCAGGAAACGTTTAGAAGATTTTTCCTTCTTTTTCCTGGGAGAACACAGATGCTGAAAAAAGTTGTGGAGCTGGTGGAAGGGATAAAACCCACACTCATGTGGAAATGTTCTGATATAGGCAGCCATTACTCTCTGCACTGCAAATGTAAAGGGGACTGCTAAATGCTACGCAGTTTTTTTTAAAGTAGAAAAACACTCATTCATGAAAACAGAATAAGGGTGTTTTCTTTAGACTTAGGCTGGCTTCCTCTGACTGAAATGTATACCTGAGCATATAGCTAGAAGCATAGCTGCAGTTCACACAAACATGTCTGAACTAAGACTGTAAACTCATCAAGTTGATGTACTTCTTTTGCAGGCACCTGCAGACCCAGCTTCCTGGCTGTGCCTGCCTCAGCTGCTCTTTGTTCCCTTCACCACCAATGTGCTGTGTGGTTTCAGCACAGCCACAAATTACAGTACAGTTCAGATACGGACGTTCCCTGGCATTCCCAGTTTCCTTGTCTCCCATCTTTCTGGAGAACCTCTCCCGTTCCCACTCTTAATTCCCAGATGTTATCAGATCAGATGCTCAGATGCTCAGCAAAATCCCTACTGAGCATTCCAGGAACCAATTTACACTTCCTTTACCAAGGAGACACTGATTTCCTGACATGCAGCTCACGGAGCAGAAGACTGCACTTTCATTTAGGTGAACATCTGGAGAGAATATTTATGGTACCAGTTTCAACTGCAATAATAGTTTCATCAGTGGGGAGTTTTCGTATCTCAAGACTGTGAAGTATTTGCTCTTCTTTCAGAGCCTGCTTCATCCAGGGAATCGGCATCTCTAGCCAGGAACTCAACTAGCACACTAGTTCCCTTTTTTTGACTGGACAACAATCTGGCAGCATTGCACTGATGTGTCAAGGGGACACGTATAGGAAATATCATCTCTCCTGGCTTTGTGTACCATAATAATTCTATTACATTAATATACATTTACTAATCACTGCGTAGTTTGCTCACACACTGATCATTCTCCTGATATGCGTATCCATTCCCACAGTCATTTTCATGGAAAACTTCAAATCAATCTAGGTCAGTTAAGTTCCACCTATTCTACTTCTCCTATACCCTATCTTTTAATTATTTAAGCCTTTCAAAGTTGTCAGTGCCAGGACTCTCAATACTTCAACTTCACAGGCAAGAGCTATATAACCACATACACAAAATTCCCTCATCACAAGCACTAGAAATAGCTTGGTTTGCAGCTTAAGCAAATTAAAGCAAAAATGGAAATGGCCTTCACCTGTGGCTTCTTCAGCAGACATCATCTATCATGTTAACATTCACCAAAGCCAGTTCCCGTCCTTGCAGATCCCTTTCCAGGGAGGCTTTCTCTTGGAGAAGAGCTGTGCTATATTCTTGGTAAACATTCTGTTCATTGCTGATTGTTTCTGCAAAGATTAATCACTCTTGACACGAAGGTCAAACAAAATATAGCGATGAGGGGCAATCCACTGCTAACAGTCAATGAAAAGGGGTTTCCTTCGGCAGCTTATCAACGTTGCTCTGGCTTTTTTCTCCACAGCATGAACACATTGCTTTCAGCATAACATGCAACAGAAATTTTAGCTGGTAAGTTCAGTCAGCTAATCAAAGTTGCCAGACCTCTCTCCTCTTCTTCCACCTACATGTTATGCTGTGACCAAACTCTTTAAATCTCTTTTGGAAATATTGAGGGAATCCCTACATCAGCCTCAAATGTTATCTTTCTTTTGCAATCAGAGATCTAATGAAGCCTGAAAAATAATTAATTGGGAAATGCCTGCTGGGACAGAAGAAGAATCACAGCCTCCATCAGAAGTAAGCAGACATTTGATGTCTAGTCAAAGTGAACGAACACTTTGTTATATTTCAAAACCAAGGCATGCAGTCAGTCAGTAAAACCTCTTACACTGCCTTACTACTATTTTAAATCTAAGTTCCATGTCTGTGAGTGAACAAATGGAAGGCAGATATATCAAAAGTGGCAAGTACAGGCAAATCTTTTTTAAAGGACTTTTTCTTTAGTAACCAGGTAGGTCTGCAGGACCAGCTGTTTCACCTAGAAGCCAGGGACCGCACAGTTGTCACTTCAGTGAGGAAAAAGCCTAGTGGGTGACATCATCACGGCTTGGTGAGAGAGGAACCATCTTTGAAAAAGCAGAAAAGAGTTAGATGTTAGTAGAAAAAGAGGTTAGGCCAGCAAGTTAACCAGCTGGGCTGTTCAGATCTGTGCTGGTAACAAGGAAGTTGTTTGGGTTTGGTTTTTACTTTGTCACTGATATCACAAATATGCCTGGGATACCAGCTGGCCTTCAGAAAACAGACATAATTACTGTAGTAGAATGATTAGTTAGGGACATTTAGCAAACTGGCAAAAGCCAGCATCTACTTAACACAAATGCAAGCTGTAAGTGCTGATCTGGAGTCTCTCAGTTTTATGACCCATACCAGGGTGGTAGCAAGCTTTGTGGACAGCCAGAGAAGGGACCGCTTCTTCCTACACCAGTTCTAAGAATCATTGCACACCTACAAAATGCTACGGATCACGATACACCACATACATCTACCTGTTCCAGGAAGGCTGGCGTTCAGATAGAAATGCAGCTATTTGTAGCAGAAATACTAGGGTTGATACAAAGCAAAGCACCAGCAAAAACTATTAATCAAGCAAGGGGTAGAAGAGTGGCTTGTATTGACAACCAAGTACGAGATCAGCAGCAATCAGACTAAAACACTGACAGACGAGGTGTTTACGTTGTGAAGCCTGTGCTCTGATAAGGCCACAGCAGAAATAACTCATCAGGAGACCTGTGCTCCGATAACAGGAGGATGGTGACAAGGTTGTGTCACCTTGTATGTGCCATTGCCTTCTGCTGTCCTAACGGGAAGACAAAGTGGCCATAAGGATACTCACAATGAGACACAGACAATGGGCAGCCACCTTGTCTAAGACTTATGGAGGAAGAAGCAAGATTCTTAGGGGAGAGAAATTCATTGCAATAACTTTCTGACTTCTTAAGGGAGTAAAAAGCCTTCCAAAAATTGGTTCAAACCAACTCAAAAACTAAGTCTAGTATGATCAAGAGGAACCCAAAAGATGGAGCAAGGATTTGACAGACAACATCTCATCCTTTGTGTTACACCAGTGATCCTTGTGAGCTTTGACATGTGTCTTGGAGTCCATGTGTATGTCGGTGTGAAAATGTGAGTCAAATGTGTGACAATATGAGTGAGTGAAATAAGTTTTCTTTAAAGTAAACTTCCCCTTTCATAAAGATTCACATTAAAATCATGTTACATTAATTTTTTTACAGGCATAGGGCAGCAAGTGCAGCATACATCTCATCTTCCCAGTCTTGTGTGTTTTTCTACACCTTCCCAGTCTAGCGCTCCAGCAAGCTCCCCCACGCTGGCCCATATCACAGATAGCTGAGATGAGTCACAAGCTTGTTCTTGGATCTAAAGCCAAATCACTGCTAGAAACGCACAAAATTGGGCAGCTGTACTGGGTTTGTGTGGCAAGGTTTTGGGAGCGGGAGGGGCTACAGGGATGGCTTCTGTGAGAAGCTGCTAGAAGCTTCCCCTATGTCCGATAGAGCCAATGCCAGCCGGCTCCAAGATGGACCCGCCGCTGGCCAAGGCCGAGCCCATAAAAAACGGTGGTAGTGCCTCTGGGATAACCTATTTAAGAAGAGGAAAAAAACCTGGCACAACTGCAGTTGAAGAGAGGAGTGAGAACATGTGAGAGGAACAACTCTGCGGACACCAAGGTCAGTGAAGAAGGAGGGTGAGGAGGTGCTCCAGGCGCCGGAGCAGAGATTCCCCTGCAGCCCATGGAGGGCCATGGTGGAGCAGATACCCACCTGCAGCCCATGGAGGACCCCGCACCAGAGCAGGTGGATGTGCCCGAAGGAGGCTGTGACCCTGTGGGAAGCCCGCGCTGGAGCAGGCTCCTGGCAGGACCTGTGGACCTGTGCAGAGAGGAGCCCACGCTGGAGCAGGTTTGCTGGCAGGACTTGTGGCCCTGCGGGGGACCCACGCTGGAGCAGTCTGCTCCTGAAGGAGTGCACCCCGTGGGAGGGACCCACGCTGGAGCAGTTCATGAAGAAGTGCAGGCCGTGGGAAGGACCCATGTTGGAGAAGTTCGTGGAGGACTGTCTCCCACGGGAGGGACCCCATGCTGGAGCAGGGGAAGAGTGTGGGGAGTCCTCCCCCTGAGGAGGAAGGAGCAGCAGAGACAACATGTGATGAACTGACCGCAACCCCCATTCCCTATCCCCCTGCACTGCTCAGGGGGAGGAGGTAGAGAAATTAGGAGTGAAGTTGAGCCCGAGAAGGGAGGGATGGGGGGAAGGTGTTTTTAAGATTTGGTTTTATTTCTCATTATCCTACCCTGTTTTGATTGGTGGTAAAATAAACTGATTTTCCCCAAGTTGAGTCTGTTTTGTCCATGGCAGTAATTGCTGAGTGATCTCCCTGTCCTTATCTCGACCCACGAGCCTTTTGTTATATTTTCTCTCCCCTGCCCAGCTGAGGAGGGGAGTGATAGAGCGGCTTTGGTGGGCACTTGGCATCCAGCCAGGGTCAACCCACCACACAGCATACAGGGTTGGCTACAACAATTTCCACGTAAGAAAGATCAGGTATTGCTACAGCGCACCACTAATTGCTCCCCTCTGAATTCCCTCGAGTGATTCACAACTTTCCTGAAGAGCAAAGTGCAAACCTGCACACCGTACTCCCATGGCAGCCCTGCGTGGAGCAGGAGCATCTATCCCCATACCTGCAGGATAAACTCCTGCTCGTACACCTAGGATTTTCCCCCCCTCACATGCGGTTGTGATTTGCCATAACCTGCAGATCATTTCTGGCAGAGCTGTTGCTGAACAGTCTCTCTCCATCCGACAGTCTGCAGCTCATTGCTTTAACTCACTGCAATCCTTCGTACAACTCCCTATTGCATTCCTGAGACTATTTCTCAAGATAACTTTTAACTCCAGTCCTCTTCTCCAGTGCTCACCATCCCTCCCAAATCCACAACAGTTTAACAAACACACTCCGCAAACGTAGTTAGCATAGCTTGTGTGCCATTATGTGGGCTCTGAATGAAAACACCGAATGCCCTTGGACACTGGACAGGCTCCTGTAAACTTTAGCCAATAAATCCTTCTCTTCTGGCAACAAGCCCCTTAGTAACTCACCTAAGTACAAGTGAGCGCAGTATAGAGATACAGATGGCCAGGAACTGGTGCAATTTAGGCAAAACCCCCTCATGTCAGTTTTGCAGGCTGCATGTCAAGACAGACAGGTACCTAAATGTACACGGCACATGCTCAAATAGGCAAATATACCTTGCCAAATTCTGTTCTGCAGGGCCACATTGTTAGGGATTTCCGAGCTCGGCAGTTTGAAAGTGGTTTCAGGAATACTTACGCTAATTGGGTCGCACGTTATAGCCATTACGTGTAAATACGCTCCTAGTGACTGAGTCATGGGGTAACTGGGCAGCTAAATGCAACACAGCATTCAAAGAAATCCATCTGCTTTTTGCAAGTGTTAGATATATGCAGGCATAGTGAAAACTAAGTTAAATTGATAAGCCAAACAGGGGAAGAATAAATGCGCATTTAAATCTCAGGTGACACCTATCAGAGGCAGGATTTGGAAGAAATATGGAGGCAGCTGCCTCCATACAGACACCTAGCAAACAGAATATAGGCCCAGAACTGCTTTTAGCACTTTCTCCTAGAAATTTGGTATTCTGTAGGTGATAAAATAAAAATAAAAAATACCCCAAAGATCTGATACAAACCAAATATGCCCCGAGTAGCTGAAGTAATGAAGCCTCACTTCCTTTATCATTGTAATTCTTGTCCCCAACTCCTTCATAACTCCTTTATCGGTTATGTTTCACCTGCCCATTGGGCAGGACACAGTGTGTTTTGGAGCCAAGCATGTGCTGATGAGCAAGTGCAGATGTGCTGTTGCAAGTGAATATACATATATCCGTTAGGGAATTGGAGATCACTGTGACAGGAGGGCTTAGACTGATAAATCATACCAGTTTTAGGCTTTAAAACAACTTTTCTGTATTGCCATTCATTGACAACACTCTTCACACCAATAATTCTCACACTATTGAACATTATCACTACATATTAGTTCTTAAACATAGAAAGGGTTGGAAGGGACCTTTGAAGATCATCTAGTCCAAGCCCCAGTGATGATCCACATGATCATCATATATGCAAATCAGCCAGTCCTTTATCCTAAATAAGCTGCAAGCATTCAGTACAATGGAACTGATGCTGTACAGTCAGTACTGGCAACTATGACCTCTGCTGGTCCAAGTCAGAGATGTTTTCAAGGCCCCAGAGCTCTTCAACAAGGACAGTCAAAACTGAAGTAGGCACCCTCTTTCTTCCCCAGCCCAAACTGGAGATCTTATCCCTCAAAGCCTGTTGAATTTCGAGCTAGTGGCTGGCCCTTGGTCTCTGCCTCTGTACAGAGTGCTGCAAGGCTCCCAGGGAAGGGAGGTTACCTTCCAGGCTCTGGCACATGCTTTTATCACATCCCTGCCTGGGTTTGTTCCCCCCTCCCATTTGCAGAGCAGCTTCTTCCTTCCTTAAGGCAAAAACAGTCTTTTCCCAGCTCTGAAGGCTACACTTCTTTAATAATCAATCATGAATAAGTTGGTTGTGGTTCGTTCTCTCTCTGCTTTCAACCCATGACTGTATTTTCAAAGCCTTTGCTGCTATCTCACTCTTAAACTGGGAACCAGAATGAACAGGACCCGGCCCGAAGCTCCACTTCACACAGGCAGGTCTCATAACAAGCTGATAACTAGCCTAACAAGCCAGGACCAGGGCCTTGCACCATCTTCTGTCTGGGTTGAAAACAAACTAATATTGCACTTTTAGTATGTTTCTCTTATGGGCACAGCAGGCATCTACTTCGGCTGCAGCAGCAGTTGGGTAGCTGGCAGTAGTTCTGCCCCCCCCCAGCCCTCTGGGACCTGGATTTGGAAGAACTGTCAATGGTCTTGCAAGTAGTCATTTCTCCACAAGGACCTTTAGGTATATTGTCTCAGGAAATTTAAAAAAAAAAAAAAAATCAATTCTTCTTGGATTATTCCTCACCTGCTTCTCTTTACTGTTCAATTCCTACATTCAGTATCCCCAGCCTGGCTAAAGAGGAGAGATAATCGGGGGGGGTGTGTGTCCCCATGCTTTGCTTCATGTTTTCATCACTCTGAGCATTACCAAAACAAGCTCCCTCCACTACAGTGTCCTGCTTCCAACCAAACCTGTTCTCTCTAATTTCAGAGTTACACAGGAGAGCCACCCTGGGACACCCATAGGTGTTTTTCTTGGTAGCTTATCTGCCACTTAATGATTAACTGTTGACTCTGGCATCTACATAAGCATTCTGTGCTGATCCACAGGTGAAACCCTGAGCTAAGACAAACTGGTACAGTTTCAAAATAAACCTTGGGAAATACGAATGACCTTCTAAAACCCCCATTTCAGTCCTTAGAAACTCCATTTCTAGGTACAAGGTTAGTATTTTCAACAGGCTAGCTGAGTGATTATCTGAATATCATCTCTGATAATGAAATGGTTTGGAGCTCAGCTATGCCTTTAACTTTACATTGTGTGACAGCCCCAGTTTATAATTAACTTGTAATTATTAACATTTTAATTCTCTTGTTTATAGAAGAGTCATAGATGCTCTTTACTCTAAACCCTTTGTTTTCATGTAATAGCTTTGAAGAAATTGAGGATTTTTTAATATACAAAGCATGATACAGCATGAACTCACCTAGAAAGCATTTCCTGTATTAAAAATATGAGATGGTAGAATTGAGTCATACAAAGCATGAAACATTCACAGCTTCATTAAATGGGCCACAAAAATGTAAGAAATGGTTATAGCTTAGTCAGTATTCTTACACTTCCCTCAGCTGGGCCAAAGGAATTCCCTGTAATTCCTTCTGAGGGAAGAGTTTAACTTGTAAAGATAAGGCTCTAATCAATTCAATCAGTCCTATCCATGTTCCCCATCGGCCACGGCCATGCCAGACAGTTCATTGCTCTCTGCTGAAGGCTGCCGCTGCCTCAGCTCTCCTGTCGTAGTGCTCCAAGTGCACCTTCACCCATTTCCATCAAAGTAGCTTTTCCTGGCTTATGAAACAGACTTTTTGCTAACCCAGAGTGTTTTGGCTGAAATGAGTGCATGTAGAAACAAAGATCTCTCTGCACTTTCCCACCAATAGCTCCAGCTCATATGCGCTTTAATTTAACTGAGTTTCCATAAGTTAATTCACCTTTGCCTCAGTTGGGTTGATCCTGGCAGAAATATTTATCCTAAACCGTTGGTGCATGTTCCCTCTCCCTACCAGCCAAGCCCTTCGAGAGGAGCAGGGTGTACATTCGCAGTATGCGCTCGCTCTTCCCATATTCCTGCCCTCAGAGCGAGCAGCTGCGGCCCTTCAAAGGCAAGGAAGCAGAACCATGTTCTTGTCAGGCAAGGAAGGCATTTTTCACCCTCATACACTCAAGAAAGCTCAATTGCTTCATTATTATCGATAACTGTTTTGTTACTGTTTCTTACATAGCACTGCAGACAGGCTGTAGTGTTAGGCACTGGCCAAACACAGCAGCCTTTTGCTTTTCTTTTAATTTGAGGACTGGAAAAGCATTGCTCAGCAAAGGGCTTCAGTGGCAGCTTCATCCCTGAAAGGGGGCTCTGCTACAACAGCATCCCACCTGGAACACTTCCAGCCTCCTCCTCACCACGCTGGGCTCAGCGCCGTACCACCAGGCATCCATACAGCCCTGGGGCGAGCAGACTGCAAACTGAAAATAACCCAGAGGCAACAAGAAGAAAGTTTATGTATTTCAACAGAACCAGTTCCCTGCCCCACTGCATACATGCGGGCATGAGAGGGAGGGCACGAACCAGCTGTGAGGGAAGTGATGGGATTTGCTTTTTCCCCAGCAGCAATAGCACTAAACCCCTGCCTGCTGCAAAACTGCAGAGAAACTGAAGAGATTTAATTACCATACCCCACGTTCTGAAAAGAAAGCAGGTCCTGTTCTAGAGGGCATTTTGATTTACTCCCAATATCTATAACAGGAACTAATGTTTAGGATCAGAAACCAGACAGACTGAAATGAGAAATAAGAAACAGGAAAAGAGTGCCAGTGGTTAACTAGTAGAACAAATTATCAGGGGAAATGTTGGTTTTCTCATTTCCTGATGTCTTCAGATCTGTCTTTTTGGAAAAAAATATGTACTTTAGCATAAATCAGTGCGCTAATGTCAAGAGAAACATGAAGAAATTGCACGGCCTGTGAAAGATGGGAGGTCAGCCTATGGGGTCTAATGGTCTCTGCCTGTTCTGCAGAGCTGAACTCCAGAATAAGAAATAAAAGATTTCTTTTGCATCCACATGCGCACACATCCTGCGCCCACAGGGCAGAGTATCGGCAGGCAGTGGGTCCCACGTGGGGTGTTCCACTACTGACCACCACATCCACACACAGCAGTCTGCAGCATGTTCAAAGCCACATGCCAGCTCATCTCACATCCAATTCCCAGCCCTTCTGCTTTTCTCATTCCAGGACATGAAACAAATTCGGGTTCTTCTCCCTCCTGCTCCACATGAGCAATCATCCCAGACAAAACAGATCCTGGGTGTCCTACGTACCCCATTATCCCTTTTACTACAACACAACTTTTCTGTAGTTTGACAGTCAGATTAGACAAGGAACCCACAAACACTTGTCACTTTTTGGGGTCCCACTTAGACCACCACACAAAACCAAGAACATTTCCCTCGGCAGAAGAATACTAACTTTGCCTCTTATTTCTTACTAATATCAGTAAGAAGCTCTTACAAAGCAAAACCTGCCTAGCAATTTTTTTCGCCCCACGATTTTCCGATTGCTCAGCCGGTGGGATGAGGTAACCAACAGGCAGGAGGTACAGGCAGCTTGGGAAAGGTCTGAACAGCCTTCCAACAAATGTGTTTTTTCTGAATTCCAGCATGGCTAACATACATATTCCTTTACAGCCCCACATAGCAATCTTCCCAGCAGTACCTTTAGGTACCCTCTTCCAGCGGTTAAGCCTCATTTATACACTGCTAATTACCGTTGACAGCCTCTTTTGGATCACAGTGATCTTTCAAGATGTCTTAGCAAAATACTCTCATCGCAAACATTGTTAGAACTCCATCCACTTCAAATATTGCACACAAATTTAGGCAATAAATCTGAGTTTTTACCTAGCAAAATCAAATGCCTTCTGTACGAAAGGATAATCACATCTCATACGGCTCCCATTGCTGTTCTGTCAGCTAGCCCACCTCCCAGGCAGTTTAGCTTTGGGGGGTGTGCATGGATTCCCTTCTGCCCACCAGCACCAGATTGCCAAGTAAACATGGTCACCATGTCACAGGAAAACGGAGATCAAGTACTTCTGTAAAGCCACATCGCAATTCATCTACCAAGCAGTAAAAAAATACCAGTCTTAAACATCTGCTCCCACCTGACCCAGCTACACTCTGCCTGGACTCCCTCAGCACGAGCAGCTCAAGCGATCGTGCCTGCGGTGACCCACCAACACTTGTTTGCCTGGGGTTCCGGGTACTTTCTCTTACACTTCCCCCATCACTCCACTTTCATGAATACTCTGAAACAACAAAAAAGGATGGGTTTATTCTCATCGGAAGATTGGTACGAGTAACCTGCTAAGAGAAAGCAATTAAGCTCAGAAGAGTCTTTGCAAACATAGCAATGCTCGAGATTTATTTTCATGCGAGAAGAAAATGAATCCTAAGGATTCAATGTCAGAGTGGTTTCTAAAGTGACTGGCCTGCTTTTCCCAGGAACCATTTACTGAAGCGTAGATCAGAGATGACAAGTCTTTAATCTGGACTGAAACTGAAAGCTTCAAGGAGGCAATAAATAAGATTATCCAGTCTGATACGATATCAAGCAAATCTGATTTAGGATTCCTTGTGCACTCATCAATGAGCCTGTGCTGACAGTACAATGAAATTGAAAATATTCTTTTATTGGAGGAACACAAATGCTTGCTAGTGCTGTGAAAACCGTAGGGTTTAACTCACAAAAGTATTAATGAATCCTCCCAAAGACACCGTGAGCCTAGCATGGGCAGGTTGATTTTTACCTAATCTCCCAAGCAAGCACTGGCTTTTTCTTCCCTTACCTTTACGCTTATCAGTGCCCTGAGCAATAGCTGCAGACGTTCCCTCATCCGCAGCTACTCCTGCAGTTCTTTTCCCACACTCCATTTACATCAGGCTCCTGGGGACAAAGCCATCGATTCTGCTTTTTTCCCCTGCTCTAGCCAACCAGGTTATTACAAGGTAGGATGAGGCAGGACTCAAAGCCTGATGAGCTCATATGGAGACTGGAGGCCATCTCTGACAAATGCCTTCCTCCCATGCCGCTGACACCTTTGAGGACAGAGGTTTTACTTCATCCTCTCCCTCCAGGGTACAAACATGTGCAGAGTACACCGGTTCACGCTGTCGCTGCTGTATACTTGAGGATAGCCCACATCTCTCACGAGGGACCTGAAGATTTACCCATGTGCTATGTGAAAGAAGCCAGCCATACTCATAAAACAGGTTTGCAAAGGCCGGGGGCGATCTGGTCAGAAAGGCAGCGCTGTTCTCCCTGGGTTTGGTGCCTCCAGCAGGTCTCAGAAGTGTTTTACAGAGCAGACCCCCACTTCAAAATGAGCTGGTTCGTTACAGCAAGGCAAACCAAGGAAAGGAAGGCAGGTTAAATTTGCTGCTGCTCTTTCCATATGACACAGTACCCCGGCCAGGACACTTGTCAGGAGACAAGAAGCAAGGCCTTGAACAGCCCTGCTTAAAGGAGGGGAGGCAGAGAGATGCTTTCAGTACTTACCACGCAGCCGAAGGCAAGAGCAGGCACCAAGGGGAGCATTTCCACCCTCTGCTGTCAGCAGTGAAGAGCAGGAAGATGACCCAGAGACAGCGTTCTCCCAGCTACAAGCAAGCATCTCACGTACTTTGAGGTGCATTAACGAAAGCATCAGGTTTTCCATGGTCTGCACCCAGCCAGGGACAGCACCTGACAGGGGCACAGGGCTCCCCTGAAGATGGGGTGAGGCTGCATGGTCTCCAGCTTGCTAATGTGGGTTTGCATGCAGGATCTGGAGATGACTTCTCACAGGGTGCTCAAACTGCAGCCAAGCTTTCATGTTGCATAGAAGATACCTGGGATGTCAGGGCAGGTCCAGCTACAAGAACATAGGCGCACTGAAAGGTTATTGGGAGCAAAATGCAGGAGAACTGCACCAAGGTGGGGGCTCCTGGAAGGTGTCGGTATAGCAAATAACCACCCGAGAGCTCGCAAATGGGGTGGAAGGGCGGGGCACAGCTGGCCCCAAAGCAGTGGGGGCTTCCTGCAGGGGAACAGAAAGGCCAGAAACGGGTAAGAAAAGCGCTGGACATAAGTGGTCATGTGAACATTGCTCCAAAGTTACTTGAGACAGATGACTCTGAGTAAGTGAGCCTTAATTTTCCCCCTTTTCAATGCTGCCAGGTTTCCTAGAAATCCATGTCAGGAGGGAACCTAGTGGATCACCCAGACCCACGGCAGGGTCAGCCATGCCTGCACAACCCCAGCCACTGCTTACTCATGATAAACAACAGAAGGACCCACGACTTCTGCGGAGGCGGCAGCTTTCCTGGGGGCAAGTGCTATGCTGGAGCAGCTTCCGACGGCTAAGGGAACCAGGCAAGCTCAGCACACACCCCTCAGCATCAAGCCCACACACAGCTTGCTTCTTTTCACCTTCTAAGTTTGCTTAGGCAGCAGCAGAGCTTGGGAAAAGTGCAATTAAAATGAAGAAAAATCACCATCTTGGCCATGTGGTGTGCAACTGCTATTTCTTCAAAGTTACTCACTTCTCTCTGTCGGTCACTGAGTCTCACAGAAGTTGATCAGCATTTCCAGACCGGGCTGTGCAGCCTGAGGCACCTCTGACAGCAATAACGTGCGTGTGCAGCCCTCTAGTGCCCGCTCCCAGCCATGTCTCGGCACGACCATCTCACTAACGCCAGTGGCCGTGCCCCGCAGAGCTGCCACAGCTTTCTGCCTCACTGCCATGAGGAGGACCTGTCACTCCCAAAATCACTCCTGATGGGCAGCAGGTCACTGGCTTTGCACCCTGAGGCCCATGACACCTTTTTTTTTTTTTTTTTTTTTTTAATTCTAACTTTTTGGCTTTCAGGTGCAGTCTTCACATGGGGGGTCTGCCCAGGAGCTCTCTTCTCCTGCACCTTCTGCTGTTCCAGCTCCATCCAGCCAGAAATGTTCCCTCAGCATGTAGGGCTGGTACACCTGCATTTGTATTGAAGGGTAANGCTGTAACCTCACTAACCCCAAAGGAGCCCAAAGCTGGGTCAGCAGCCAGGGTGGCATCAGGGCTGCAGCCCTGTTTACCACTGTTATAGTAAAAAATTATTCTTACCATTTTTATGGTAAGAAAATTCACCATTTTATGGTAAATGATATAATAAAAATATTATAACATTATAATAAACAATATATTAAAATATAGTAAATAATATAATAAAATAAATAATAAAAATTATTTTTACCATTTTTATGGTAAAAAAATGTTACCATTTTATGGTAAAAAATCAGGGCTTTACCCTGTTTACCCTTTACCCCCAGCACCTGTTACCACCCCTGCCTAGGGTCCCAGCTGGCTTTTAGGGGTCTTCTCCCCTTGAATCTCCACTTACCTCCAGTTTCTGCTCCTGCTGACCTACTGGAGACGCCAGAGCACACCTCTGGGAGGGACCCAGCTTTCCCCAGGGCCACTCCAGGGATCCAGCAGCAAGGTGATGGGTTTGGCCTGCCATGACCTTTATTTGCTGGCCACAGGTGCCTGCAGCCTGCCCTTCCCACCTCCCACTGGTGGATCTTAACGAGGCCCAGACCCCATCCCAAATGCTCTCCAGGTGCTAAAGGAAGCCAGCGTCACCCTCCTCTTCTGCAGCCCTGGGGGCACAGCACACGGGCCTCAGCACTGGGCAGCTTGGTTTAAGGCCACATCTGTGGGGAGAGTGGTTGCTCTGGCTGCTGCAGCTGGAAGGTCACACAGCTCTTTAAGGACACAACCCCTTTTCTCATCTGTCATTTATTGCAGATGGCAGTAACCTTTTCTCATGTGTTGTGCTGAGATGCTGAGGGCTCAGTTTAGCTGCCTGAGCTCTGCCTAGCACCAGAGGGCACCTGAGACAGCCCGGGGGCTGGCAGAGGCACCACAGGACCCCAGCAGACCCCTGTCCTTCTGGAGGCCAGGTGGAGCACCCCAGGCCCTCTCCAAGGGCTCTGCGCCCCTGTGCTCGGGCAGCTGTAGCAGCCCAGTCCTTACTATAGCAAACCCATATCCAGACTGATCGTCTCCTTCTCCCATGTCTAGAGAAAAGCATTTATTTCCAAGCGTCACCTCTTCCCCGCCAGCCAGGACATCTGCCTGGCCAACAGCACTTTGGGTGCTCCCCTGGGCTGGCCTGCGGGGAGCAGAGCACTGCTGCTGCCGGCTGCGATGGGTTTAGCTGCCCTTGCTTATTGGGCTGGGGTAGAGACAGGTGCCCTGTCCCAGGACACAGATCCCTCCAAGCAGTGCCAGCCCTCGCACGCATCTCCGGGGCGCCCGGGCTGCTGAGCCGGGTCTGCTCCCAGTCAGGTTCTCTCCCGGCAGCTTTCATTTGCCCAGAAAGCTGAAAAAGGCCCAAGTTTGGTGTGTTTTCCTTCCCCACACAGATGATTCACTGCACTTTCCTCTGTAAACAGTGGGTGGATCCCAGATGGATTTCCGGGAGTGACACTGCACCGATTCCCGGCTTAGGGAGCCGCGGCTCCATGCCTCCTTCTCCATATCCTCCCAACCTGTCCTGCAGCAAAGCACAAGTGCAGGAGCAAACCTGTGGTCCACGCACACCTGCACAACGCTTATGGGGTGCGGAGGGGAAAGGAAGCCCCAGCGTGCCCCGAGCGGGGTTGCTGGATGCAGGCGAGCTGCTGTGCATTGTGCATCCCTCGCTGCTGTGCACCCCTCGCTGCCATGCACCCCTCACCGCCCCCTGAGCCTCTGCAGGCCCCTTTCCCCACCCCAGCAGGAGAGCAGCCTGCCCGGGGAGGAGCCCAGCATCACAGCAGGCTCATCGCATCCGCCTTGTGCTGTCTGCGAAAAGCTTGACACTAGCTAAGAGCTAACCAGCTCTCACCTCCCACTGTGCCCTAGTTACAAGATGAGGGCACCATTCGCAAAGAGAACTGCTGCCTAAGCCCAAAATATTTTTTTTTTTTTTCAAGGGACTAATTGCAAGGCTAGCTGAAAGGAATTACTTAGAGATGAGCTGACATTTCCCTTGGCATTTGGGCATTTGCGGGCATGGAGCCATGTGGGAACCAGCATGATGCCTGCCCTGCACCAGTCAAAAGGTTCCCATCACGTGTAACATGGTCGCTAATCCAAAATCCCTCTGCGAAGCTCCATCTCCTCTCAGATGAGACCTGGGGCAGGCAGGAGCATCCCTGCCAGCAGGGCTGGCAGGGACTGGGATCACCCACCCAATGTCCCAGCATGGGGGCAGTCAGGGGGAAGGGTTCCCCTGCACCCCCATACCCCAGCCCCAGCCCTGGGCGATGCCGGGGGTGGTGGGAGCCCCGGGGCAATGCCGGGATTTTAGCCGCTAGAGGGAGGAGTGGGAGGTCGGACGCCGTGGAGACGACGCGCAGAGCTCCAGCGCTGCGCGATGAGTCCCAGATCCGGATACGGGCACTTGATCTCTCACCCTGAGATGCCTGAGCCCAACCCTGGGCTGGGACCCATCCTGGGACCCGTCCTGCTCCAGCCACGCACAGCGCCTGACCCTGGCCAGGCTCTTTTCAAGCAGGAACTTGGTTTTGCACGTCAGGGGGTTTTAAACCTTGGGGAAACATCAGCCCTGGGTGCAGAGCACAGGGAAGAGGCAGCACGACGCTGCCCAGGGCTCACCAGCCTTTTCCAGCAGGGAAGCCCAAAATGCACCTTGTGCTTGTGCTGGGCACCCAGCAGTCCCGCTGTCATTCCCGACACTGGCAGCACCCAGGCGTTTGGGGGCTGCACCAGGGGCGGGACATGGGGGAGCACCAGGGTCACCCCCTGCCCCCCTACAGCTCCCCGGGATGTTTCTGAGGGTGAAGAGACGCCCTTTTNACTTTTTTTTTTTTTTTTTTTTTTAATTCTAACTTTTTGGCTTTCAGGTGCACTCTTCACATGCGGGGTCTGCCCAGGAGCTCTCTTCTCCTGCACCTTCTGCTGTTCCAGCTCCATCCAGCCAGAAATGTTCCCTCAGCATGTAGGGCTGGTACACCTGCATTTGTATTGAAGGGTAACATCCCCAGTAGCCCACAATTTTTTGATTCCTCTAATTTATCCATGAATGCTGAACATTTCCCTTTCACCTGGAGCATCAGCTCTGGCTTGGGATGCCAAGAAGCCCAGGCTTCCTACGGGTCTCTGCTCCAGCTTCACAGCTGCTGCACTTCAGCACCCTGCCTGTGATCCAGCTGCTTCTGTCCTCTCCGGCAGCTGTAACCTCACTAACCCCAAAGGAGCCCAAAGCTGGGTCAGCAGCCAGGGTGGCATCAGGGCTGCAGCCCTGTTTACCACTGTTATAGTAAAAAATTATTCTTACCATTTTTATGGTAAGAAAATTCACCATTTTATGGTAAATGATATAATAAAAATATTATAACNTTCAGGGTGACTCCTCCGCCCCCGCCAGCCCCCGCAGCTGGTGGGAAACTCCAGCCCTGCCACCTTTCTTCCGACTCCTGTGCCACTCCTGCCAAAAACATGGGCTTCTGCTGGTGCTGGGGCAGCCTTCGGGATGCTCCCAGCTCTGCGTCCTCCTCATAAGCTGCTCCTCCACTAGCCGAAATCCCTGGAGCAGCATGTGCTGGGCTGGGGCCACCACCTGCAGACCGTCACCCCAAATCCTGCCCTGTTTGCTAATGCAAAGCTTGCAGGGGGACCACCCCCAGCCTGCCTGCTTTTCCAAGATGCTGAAGGCAGCGATGCCCAGCCAGCACCCCACTTCGCCGTTTCTGGTAAGAGGCTCGGCTTCCCCGCAGCCCTGCTCGCCTTCACTCTCACTTCTGCTTCACCAGCGCAGCTTTCCCTGCTGGGAAGCCTTCCTTCCTTCCCATGGAAACCCGCTGGAGCTGGCGGTGGATGCTGCCCGGCCGCTGGCTGAGCGTGGCTGGCCGGCGTTCCTGTAAGCCGCCCCGTGACGCCCCGCACAGAGGTAGCAGGAGGGCAGCTCGACTGGAATTTGCCCAGATGCAAATGCCTTCGGAGGAGTGACTCAGCCCTGCGGTTTTCCTCCCTTCCCCACCAGCAGATTTGGCTCCCAAAGAGTTTCAGGGCTGCTGGCAGGCAGGGCTGTGCCAGCAGCGGGGCAAGAGGGCACCCCTGCCTCCCCGTGCCCCCCTCTCCCCAGCCCTCCTCCATCTCCCAGGCTCCTTCAGCCCCAACCATCCATTTTGCTCCCTCTGCAAAGCTACATGGGGACGGGGAGGGCTGCTGGCATCTGTGGACCAGGGCTGGCGGGGAAACAGGAACCTTGAGGGGAAAAACAACCTGAGAAACTCCCTTCCCCCCCCCCGGCCACGCTTCCTCCAGGGCTGCCAGCGCGCAGGGGACTGGTTTGTGCTGCCGGAGCACACTTAGCGGGGAGCTGCATGGGGTACGTGCTGCCTTCAGCATCTCTTTGGGGGCAGAAGGAATTGCTCCAGAGGGGTAAATGCCATCTCTGGAATTTACCGAACTCCTATGCATGTCCCCTGTTCATTTCCATTTCTCCTCCTTCCTGGTAATTTAGGAAATCTCACCCAATTTCTATCCATGTGGCCAGAGGGCAGAAGGTCTCAAAGGATGTGAAAATCTGACATGGGATAGAAATAGCCACGCAGGTGGAGGGGGAGCCCGACCTCAGAGAGATGCAGCCTGAGCAAAACCCTGGCTGCGTACAGAAAGCTCTGCAGGGGAGAGAGGCAGAGCGAGTCCCTGTGGCAGGAAAATACCCACTGCTGGCCATGCCTTCACGGGGGGAGGTTTCTTGCGAGGCGTCACTGATGGTTATAACCATGGTTGAGCTCCTCTGCAGCCATGCAAACGCTTGGCACAGGGCTTGGTGGGCTGGAGTCCTTCACACCAGCATCCCCGGGGCTGCTGCCTGTCCTGCCACCCCGGCTCAGAGGCCGCTGGTGCAGCCCCTCGAACCCAGTTTCGAGGGATCAGGCTCCGCAGATGATCCAAGGCTGCTCGGCTCTCTCAGCAAGGCCGTCTCTGGCCTCATGCTGTCACAGTTTCACAGCGGAAAAAGCACCTGCTGAGCTCAAACTGCCCCAAACACCGCATCTTTCATCCCAAGGGCAAGGCTGAATGATATGGTTTCCCCTGCATATTACATTTTTCGGTGGAGGAACAGGGTCGTGCAGGGGGTTTGCTGGCTTAGAGGAGAGAGAAAAGGAAAGAAGCACAAGAGCCAGACACTGAATCACACAAGGCCTGATGTCCGTGGGTTTAGGTCTGGAGATGGACTGAGCCTCAGCTAAGGCTGAAGCGTGGGATTAGCTCTGTATTAGACACCTGTGAGTCCTTGCCTGGAGAGGGGCAGCTGGTGCTGGCTGGGTATGAGTCTGGATCTGGGCTCTCCTTTGGGCTTCTCTAGTGTCTAGTACAGGGTTGAGCAGCAACTGCTGCCCTGCAGCACCTCCAGCTGCAGCCTCCCTGCTGCGCACAGCCTGGGGCCGCATCCCGCTGCTCCTTCCCGGGAAGGGACCGCATCCCCCAGGAAGGGACCGCACCTCCCGGGAAGGGACCGCGTCTCCCGGGAAGGGACTGTGTCTCAGCCAGCAGTGGAGCTGGGGAAGCCCCAGAGGCTGTGGCTGGCCACTGGGAGAGTCCCGCAGGCTGCAGCCATTTCACGGGTCCCCTTTCCAGGTGTCCTCCCCAGGGCACTGGGCAGCTGCATCATCTTTCGTCCAAAATCCTGCAGTACTGCGGGGCTCAGGCACTCAGAAAGCACCTGTCACCCTTAAGGCCACTTGCTGCTTTGAGCAATAACACTTGAGGTTATTTGAGCGAGGTGTTTTAATTGCCGGCTGATTTCTGAGCCCTAAAACGCACCTTGGTCCTGCTGGCTAGCTTTCTCTGCAGTCGCAGGAGCTCAAAGGTGGGGTTTTTTTAACTGACTGTCTTTGGATGGGCAGGAAAATCCAGCTGCCATCTCTTCCTCTGCCCCCTCCCCAGAGCTGGAAAGTGGATTTTCTTCCCCCAGGGTGAAGCCCCAGCCCTGCGGTGGGCTGTCCGCCCACATCCCCTCCCACGGGACACCCCCGAGGGCGAACCCCCATGCCCACCCTCGCTCCCGGCCCAGCGAGGCTGCAGGAAGCTCCCACTTCCCCCCGATAAACGCTGAGCCGCCACGCTTCCGCAGGGAGCTGGGCCAGGCTGCTCCTCGCTCACGCCCGCTGCCCTCGGCTGAGGGGAAATCTGGAGAAACAGGGACTGGGGACGGCATCGAGTCTCGGCCGCTCTAATGTCACGGGGAAGGAACGGGTCCCACGCGCTGCAGGGTGAGCCCCAGGGTCTGCTCCTGCTCGCCCACCTATGCCCAGGAGACCCACAAAAACTGGGAGCCGGGTGGTCACCCCGACTCCAAGCACACTCCTCTTCCTCCCCCTCCTCTTCCTCCCCCTCCTCTTCCTCCCATGACCTGCACCGTGGGAACTGGCAAAGCTGTGCACCCCCTTCCTCCCACCCGTGCAGGGTCAGAGCTGCCCTGCTGCCTTGCTCACAGCCCGTCGCCCTGGCCTCAGGCCTGCAGTAGCTTCCCTGTTTGCCCCACTTGTGCCTCTCTCGTGCCTGCTTCTCCCCCTGATCCCCAGGAGTTTTCCGACTCAGGAGTCTTCCCAGCGGGCAGAGGTGTGCGGAGCCCTGCCAGCCCGGGTGCACGGGTGGGTGTGGGACCCACGTACCAAGGGGGATGGTGCGAAGCAGTGGCCGGTGCCAGCCGTGCTACTGGGAAGGGGGAAAACCCTTCCATGGGCCAGCCTCATCCTGGGGAAGGCATCAGGAGCAGCGGTTGGAGCAATGTCTGAGGTCGCTAATGCGCATCCAACCCCAGCAAGGAGTAACACAGCCAGCGCCGGGGAGGGGTTTGGCCAGACCCCATCCCCGATGGGGACATCAGTGGCACAGCCCCGATGCTGCAGCGCTGCTCTGGGAAGGGCTGAGCAGCCAGCTGGGGCGGCAGCTAGCGAGGCAGGAGCGGGGAGACACCCAGCCCTGCGGCGTGGGTCCGGGAGCTGCTGGGGCGATGGCTGTCAGGAGGGAGCTGTGGGTGCTCGTAGGCTGTGTCACGCCCAGGTAGGACCTGCTGCGGGTGGGAGGGCAGCCCAGCCTTGAGAAGTAGGAGATATTTCAGCTGACTGATTCACACGCCAAAGTTCCCATCCGGCCCCGCCGTGATGGAGATGTGGGGCAGAGAGTGGCGGCCACGCAAAGCTGGGGCACGCAGCCGAGCCCACGCCTGGCCACCTGAAAATACACCCTGAGGCCCTGAATTGGTGATGCCAGCTGTTTTTAGGGGCTTGCATGGATAAATCTGTGGTTCTGGCTCAGTCACCTCCGCAGCGCAGCCTTCCAGGTGCTTCCCGCCCCAGAAACACACGACAGTCCCCAAAAGACAAAACCACTCTGTAGATGTTATCTAAACCCATGGGGCGGCTCTTGAGCCCAGGCAGGGGCGGTGCAGGCAGACAAGCATGCCGAGGCATCTCGCCATCCCCCTGTCAATTTATCTGCCAATTTATTTATCGATTTGTTCACCGTGGCGCAGGAGGAGCAGTGGTGCTTGCTGCGCCATCAGCTCAGAGCTGCAGCCTGCGCTGGGGCCCCAGACTCTCGTTTCCAAACCGCTGGCGGAGGGGAACCCTGGGGGACTTGACGTCATTTCTGAGCAAAAACAATGGTTGGGCATTCGGCGGCACCAGGGGGAAAGGACGGGAAGAGGACGCTGGCCAAAGGGACCTTATGGAAAAGGAATCCCACCAGGCACACGCGCTCGTCCCGCCAGAGCCGTAACCGGCGGGCGCTACCTGCCCAGCCATAATGTCCCAGGGGACATCATCTATCGATGTCCCAGGGGACGGCAGCCAGCCCCCTGCGGTGCCGATGGGCACGCTGCTGGATTGAACGCTGGCCGGCACATTGCTGGGCCCATGGCAGCGCCTGCTGCTGGCAGGGCTCTGCGGGCTGAGGACGGACACCGCTCGCCACAGGTGTCAGCAATGCGGCTGTGACCCCGGCGCTGGCACCACTCGCAGAGGCACTACGTTAAAGGAGGAGGTGGATGGGCTTTGACTGGCTGAGGCCAGGATGTGTCTGAGTACCGGGGGGGGGATTTTCACTCCCAAAGGGGAAGGCTGAGCTTGTCGGACAGCCACCCTTGAGCTTCTGCCAGAGAGGCAGAGCCCAGGCATCCCCTCCACTCAGCCGGGGAGGAAGATCTCCCCAACCCAGGAGGGTCATGGGGTGCAGGGCAGCCCAGCACGAGCAGAGGGGGCTCCCTGGCCGTGCTGCAGCTTCCTGGGAAAGCAGCCCCCTCTCCGGCATCCACCCCTTCCCGGGAAGCAGAGGCTGCTTGGGCCGCGGCCCTGGCACGGGGATGCCGGTTGCTCCCTCCCACGGCTTCCCCTTTTCTCAGAAAGCCTGGAAACCAAAGGTGAAAGAAGTGGGTGGAAACTCTGCATGCTGCCGTCCAGGAAGAGAAGTGAGTAAGTCGGCTGCAATATTTAACAGCGCCTCCAGCCCCGCCGCTCGCAGACCCGCCTCGACGGGAGCCGGAGCTGCCGGGTGAGTGCCAGGGTCACGCTGCCGCTGCGGGAGGGCTGCGCCGGAGCGGGGGGGGCCAGTCCGGCTGGGTGCGGGGTGGTTTCTTTGCTGCTGCTCTCCCCAAGGAGCCACAGCCCGGGCGCTGCGGAGGGCGGCTCTCCCCACGCCGAGCAGCGGGGATGCGGTGGCGTCTCGCGGCCGATGGCATCGCGCTCGCTCCCCTGGAAGCGGGAGAGGAGGTGCCGGACCCCACGCATGGGGCACGAGCATCTTTGCTTCTATCCCTGGCTTTTTTGGTAATCTGTAAAACTGGACCCGTTCTGCTTATATTTCAAAGGGCGGGGGAGGGGAGGCATGTTCCTGCAAACTTCCTGGGAAGACAAAGTGAAACCCCCTGGATTAACGCCCCAGCCACCATGTCAGCGCTGCGCCAGTGGCTGTGCAGCACCCACGCGACTCCGCTGCTTTGCCCCGGGCATGTCTTAGCTAATCAGTAACTCCTGGGCTAATTAGTTGGCGACACCAAAAGGAGGGTGCTGCTTCTTGGGGGTCCCAGCAAGGCAGCTGCGTCCCCTCCTGGAGCAGCTGCTCGTGCTTTGACCCTGGGAGCAAGGGAGCGGGGAGCCCTCCAGCCTGCCCCACGTCCCCCACGGGAGGGAGGGAGGGTGAAAGCAAGGAAGGGCTAAATGCGACCAGCAGCTCAGGGCTGAGCTGGTGTGGTGGTGATCTCCAGGTGGTGGGGTTGGCCGTGCGTGAATGTCTGCTTTCCCACGTCCTCCCATCGCCTCCTGACACGCTCGCCATCAGGAAATACGCTTGCGCGGGCGTCTCTGCTGTGCTTTGAGGGCTGGGCCAGGCTGCTCAGCCGGGGTATTTCATCTTTGCCAATAGCATTTCCCCTAGCTGTTGCAGAGAAGGGAAACAGGGGGTTTGCAGCGAAGGCAAAGTGTACCTCACACAGCCCCGCGGAGAGGTGGGTGCTGGACACACAGGGCTGGGGGGATGCCTCCCTGGGGTGGCTCTTGCAGCAGCTCGATGCACCCGTGGGTGCTGCTGTGGGTCCCTTCCACGGCCCGGCTGCCCCTAGCTCCCAGCTGGCCATTTCCGATCACTGCTGCCTTGGGGCCTCAGAGCCTCCTGCCCCAGGAGCGGGGGCTGCAGGTTAACTCAGTGCAACACAGAAAACCCCGCAGCAGCAGCAGCAGCAGCAGCCGCCCACCGGGCACCCGCTTGCCTGGGGTGTCTCTTGACTCACCAGCATTTTTGGGCTGAGGTTAGGAACCTTGAGGAGCTCTCAACTTCTTGGCTCCTGTGCTGGAGCCCATCTTTTCCCTGGTACCTGCTCCTGGGCATGTCTGTCAGCTCCAACAAGCCATCACCCAGCTGCTGGGATCAGCATCAGGGTCTCAAATCCAGACCTCTCCCAGAGGCAGGACAAGCCTGGGACAGCCAGGACCAGAAGGGGATGTGTATCAGAACTGGCATGAGGACCCTGCACGCCCCAAGCCAGGCAGAGAGGAGGATTTAAGCAGTGCAGGGTGCCAAGGGGGGGTGCCTATGAAACCCCCACCTGCGTGGCCTGCAGCTGGGCTGATGCAATCCTCCCCGGGGCTGAGCTGGGGCAATGGGCTCAGCACATGCTGGCCACCCCGTAGCTCAGTGCTGCATCCTGACACGTCCTCAAGAAAATGCGGGGTTGAGTCAGAGCAGGGCACCTCCACACCAACAAAATACCCAGCACCCGGATGGCTCCCGCATCTCCATTTATCCCTGCCCTCCCTGGCATTACGTGGTGCCCTGCTCCAGTGCAGACCAGGGGCCAGGGATACCCCAAAGACACAGGGCCAAAACCAGCCCTGGCCCTGTCTGGGTGCAGGAACGCGGGGCAAAGCTGGAAACGGGAATGCCAGGGAGCAAAGGCAGAGCCCAGAGGAGGAGGTGTGCCCGGCACACAGAGCACATAGGAACCTGCACGAGCATCCTGAAAACACCACAGAAGCCCCCGCTCTCGCAAGAAGGGATGGGTCTGCAAGTAGGAGGTTGGGTAGTGCCCTCCCTTTGCCCACAGTACGGGAGCCCAGCACCGCTGGAGGGGAGTCGCAGCCTCCTGCACCCCGCGGCTGCCTGCGGTGCCATGGCCCTGGGAGAGCCCATGTCGCTCCTCCCTCCTGGGGCCCCTTGCTTCCAGGGGTGCTGTGGATGCCATGTCGTTGGGACATTGCTTGCAGGAACAGCCAGGAGTGAAAGAAAAGAGTGGGAGCTTGTCTGAGTTTGCATTTCGACCTCTCCTTTCCCAGCTTGGCCCCCGCGGGCTTCCCATTGCACGCGGGTCAAACTGCCTTTTGGCAATGGCGTGCCCCAGCCCCAGCACCCACAGGCAGGACATCAAAAGTAGCGTGCTGGAGCTGTCCCTGTCCCATCCCGGGAAGGGCAGGGGCACAGGGCATGGCGGGACACATGCCAGGCAGCTACTGAGCTGTCCCACGTGGCCCCAGCACCCACATCACTGCCCTGGGGCTATGGAGCGAGGGACAGGGAAGACTCCCGGAGCACTTTCAGGGGGAGCTTGTTGGCTTTGACCCCCATCCTGCTCGCCCACCTGTCTGCTTGAAACCCTTCCCCTTTCTTTGCAAACCAGCCCACGGAGGAAGATGGGGAGGAAGGCTTTTCCCTCGCCTCCACCTTTCAGTTCCTGAAAGCGGTGGTTGCTCAAAGCGGCAGAGGGCTGAAGGTGGGTGGCCGGCACTTTGAACAGCAGCGATCCTTCAACCCTTTTGGGGTAAATGCATTGGAGGGGAGTTTTAAGCTTTCAGCTTAAAAAATGAAGCACAAAGGCTTTCCATGTGTTTAAATAGCCAGGGACCGCAGGGCGACCACCCCATGGCATGAGCTGGCCAAGGAGCAGCCCTAAAGCACCCCATCCCTACCAGCCATCACAGGCTGCCCACCCGGCTGTAGCGTCTCCGGCAGGCTGCCTTCCTGCCCCGCTCCCTTGCACGGGTGCCTGCAGAGCGGGGGGAGGAGGAGAAGGGGGGAGATCACCCCACTTTTCTGAGCTCAGGGAGCTCAGAGCTATTGAAATCTCTCTGGCACGCCACGGTGGTCTGAAAAACAGCACCGTGCACAGCTGGGTCCCTGAGCCACCTCTTTGACCCCGACCACCTGCTGCAGGGTGGGGGGGCCCTGGTGTAAGGCTCTGCTTTACCCCACCTCCCTCCGCTGCTGCCCCTCCAGGTAGCCCCTGCAGTACTGCTGCATGTGGTCCCCGGGATGTGCCAGGGCTGGGACCCGCCGCCTGGGACCCCATGGCTTTTGCAACAGGGCTTGGCTCCCTTGGGACACTTGTCAGGATGGTGAGTTCACACTGCCCTGACTGAACTTGGATTCCCCACAGATGGATTAAAATAGAGCCCCGGGATGGCTGTTGAGCAATCGCGGAGTTAGCTCCTCACGCCAACAGTTGCTTGGTGCTTCCCCCATTGAAATCTTTTCCTGTGCTCCAAAGCGTGTGTGTCATTTCCCGTCTCTTCTGCTGATCCGGCAGACACGAGGGCTCCCCTCCTGCACTGCCAGCGTACAGGCAAAGGGCTGTAATGCTCTCCCAGTGGTTACTCCTGCCCGAGTCAGCCCGAGCCGCCGTCGACACAACTGTGTCAAACTACTGCCAAGCCAAAAACAAGCCTCTCCCTGCCTTTCAGCTATCAGCTTAGTCCCTGGGTTTGAAAATGAACATCTCCTGCTGAGGACTGAGGCTGCCCAAATCTGCCGGCAGTGTCAGCACCTCCATGGCTGCTTACGGGGGTCCCGACGTGTCCCCCAAGTCTGCCCCTCCATGCACGTGAGCTTTGCAGCCCAAACTGGAGGGTGGGAGTATTGGGCAGGAAAAGGTACGTGCGTAGTTGTGGGATGCACCAGCATGTCCCAGCTTGGCCCAGACCGAGACTGATCCCTGCCTGGATCCGCTCTCTGAGCTGCCTGGAAAAGGCCTTTCACTGCTTCATTTTAAGCTGCAGAATTACCTGCCATCTCTTCCCAGTCCCAAACGGGCAGGCTCCGCTGCGCCTCGTGGTCCACCTGCGGTACCACCTGCTGCACAAAGCATTTCCATCCATCAGCTGGCACGTTCCAGCTCCAGGGGCTCCCGCAAGCGCTGGTTTCGGTATGAGTGGAGCAGAGGGCTGGTGCCCGGGAGCGCTGGGCTGCTCCTGCAGCACTGAGCGTCCCCCCCCAACTGCTCCCAGCATGGCTGTGCTCCATTTTCAGATGCACACACAGAGGAACAGTTTAGACTGAGGGATGTGTTACCACCTGCGCACAGGGCAAACATGTAGGTGGGATTCCCAATCCACCTGCAAATACCAGCCCCATCTGGAAGAAATGGTATTCCTCTTACAGCTCCAGCAGGTTTACAGAGCTCAGGGCTGACCTGAAGCTTTGCAGCAGCTCCAAACGACAGGACGACACGTGGAAGCAGCAGAAAAGAATAGCAGCCAACTTGAGCAAAGTTTCCAAAGAAAGCCGTGGCCATGTGTGCCGCTTCTGGGGCGAGAGTGAGAGGTGCCAGATTCCTCTCCTTGCAGCAGCTCCCCGATGCCGAAATCTGTGTCAGCTCAGTGCCTGCACTGTGTCAGCGACATCATGAGCTCTTTGCTATTTTTTCCCCCCTTGCAGATGGAGATGCAGCTGGCTGGGGCCAGGGAAAGCCGACTCACACTGGCTGCTTGGCTCTGAGAACTGAATTCCATAGGCGTTAAAGTCTCCAGAAATGCCCTATGGATTCAGTTCTGCAGCTGGGCAGCAAATAAGCCTCAGACCTTCAGGAAGAGCGTGGCTGTGAGCTGTTCCTGCAAGGAATGTGCAAATCTTTTCTCCCACACAGAGACCAGAGTAGGGATGGAGGTAAGTTACGGCTACCACGGGAAAACCTGTGTTCAGAGAGCCGCTCAAGGCAGTGGCTGTTTATAGTAGGCTTTTCCTCAAGGGAAAAAAAGCCCAGCTACAAAATGTTTTATTCCTCCTGGAAGCAAAATGGCACTTGAGAAAAACAAGTACATTGCTGCCTCCTGATGTACTGCATATGATTGTAAACCTCTGCTAAAAATACACAGCCAGAACAACAGCCTGGGTGTGCCCAGCAATCTCCTGTTCAGAGTCCGGGCAGCAAAACCAAACAAAACTTTGGACAGGCCAGGTAACGTTAAGGGTTGTGCCCGCTCCCTCCTTGCCCGCCCTGCAGATGTCCCCAGCAGGGACAGGTATTTGGAGAAAGTTTTTGTGGAGGCAACAGGCTCTCTTTCCACCCACCCATCGTATACCTCTGGGAGACCTCAGCTGCCTGCCTTGAGTTTTGGGGATCTTTTCCACTATAACATGGTAACAAAGCTGCCACCAGGAATTTATTGGCTGGAGGAATGGCATTTAGGACAAATTATGTGAGTCCTGGTAATTGATGTAGCATCTGATCATCACCATAGGGCAAACCCCATGCTCCCCCTCACCTTGCCTAGAAGAGCTGGTTTGCACCTGCTCCAGGATCTCACCTAAACCAGTTCTTTCCCAACTCCCTTCCCGTGGCAGGCAGCATCCAGCTCTGACAGCCCAGCTGTACCCTGCACCAGCTATAGGGGATGGGGAAAGAAACTCCTTCCAGCACCCCATCAGAGTGCTGCACTGCCCTCATAAGGATCCGATCCACAAACTTTGGGTTCACTGCTTAAGCCACTGCCCACAGGAGCAGCTGCTGGAAGGACAGGGAGCACGATGCCAGCGCTGCAGCAAGGCTGCTGCAGACCAGGACAGCGGGCATCTAACTGCACATCTGTACCTTTGCAGGATGCCCCACTTAGCGTAAAAAAAGACAGGAATTGCCACATTTGTCATATACTGGGTAACCAAGGGCCGCCAGTCATTAGTGGAGGTCTTTTCTGGCACGTCCCACAGCCACCGCTTGCAACACAGCCAAGGAGCATCAGCTTGATCTGAGGTTTCTGCAGCAGTTTTTCTGGTTCAGCCCTCTTGCAGGTTTATCTGGCAGCAGAGTTAACCCATTTCCAAGAAGCCGATTAGGGAAGGGGAAATCCAGATAGTTGCCGAGACATTCTTGCAGTTGCTTAAACAAACAAAAATTGTTGCATTAATTTAAAAAAATCTACTTGCTTTGACTTTATAGCAATTTGGAGCCACCAAGGGCCTGTAAGTTCACCCTCACAGGCTCTCTCCTTTGCTATGCAGATGGGGAGCACTCAGTCCCCTCCTGCACTAGAAGGCCTTTCTCCCATGTGGCATGTCAGGGGCAGGCTACAGGAGGACAAAGCAGGTCCCCTTTTTCTCCTGTACGCTCAGAAAGTCCCTGCTGGTCCCCAAAGAGGAAGCTGTCAGGCAACAAACTGGGGCAAGGCAGGATGCCGCCAAGCAGAGTGAGCAGAATAACCCACCACAGCTGGGCAAGCGCAACAAGTCAGAAGTCACCCCCAACTTTGCAAAAAGGTATCAGATCAGGTTACAAGTTGTTCACAGGAGAGACTGCTGTCAGGTAGCTAAAAACCAGAAATATAGGCATTTGTGGTGGTTTTTTTTGTTTTTATTGTTTATTTATAGTCATTTAAAAGGTACAGAAGTTTGCAAGCAAGTCAGACCCAGCCCCTCACAACACTCCAGGTTTCCAGCACAAGTCTCTGAAGTCCACCCTTCCAAGAGACCAAGCTGTGGTTCACACAACTCCAGTAATCTCGCTGGAGAGCCAGCGCCTCCAACCAGAGCCGAGTCAGACCCAGAGCAGGGCCTCAAGCAGCAATTTCAACAAGGACACGTGGCCAGGAGAACTGAGCACCAGGGTACCAAGTGTAAGAGGATGGGGACACCAGGATCTTCTGCCAGTGTGTAGGCAAGTGCTGCGTACAGGCATCGCACGGTGATTAAGCACAATGGTATGGTCATAAACAGCAGTGACAAGATATGCAGACAATTGCTCTTTACAGTGTTCAAGAACCCCTCTCTCTTGTGGGACCTGCACTGCTCCCAGCCTAGAGGAAATCCTGCTTTGATCTCCTTAAATGAGTGTCAGGAAGGGAGCCAGCTTCCAGGACCTTCCCTTGGACAGGGTAGGACGAGGCCCATCTTCTAATCAAGGTCTGCTGTCTGGAAATTCCCCCACCCGACTGTGACCACTCAACCAAACCAGTGGAAAGCAAACATTCATTTCAAAACCAGGACCAAAGAGCTGATCCGACAGACAGTCGAGTGCCATGTGGTTTCTTCACAGGATGGGCATCGTCCATCAAATAGGGTAAAGCTGCCATAAGCTTGTGGAGGATGGTGAGCAGTTAAAAGCCCACAGGAGTGGTGGCATCCATTGCTTGTGCTACTTGCCAGCTGCACCAAGAACAGCTGCCAGCTGGCTCCCACGAGGGCTCTGGAGCATCTGTCCATCAAGCAACTGACTACATCAACGTCTTAGTTTCTTTTTCTTCTTACGGTTCCGGTCCTCACTACTGTCATCTGCCTCGCTGGCACTGGGGGTCACAGCCTGCTGGATGACTTTTTTTTCCACTGCATATTCCTGCTCTCCTACCTTGGGGTCTCCCTTGACCAAGAACTCCCCTTTCCGGTAGGTTATGGAGACGTTGGTCCGTGGGTACGTGCCATAAACCCTCCGGAGATCATCCTCCACAAATTCTGGGAGATCTTTCCTTGGTCCAAACACCTTTCTGAGCTTCCCCCATTGAAGCTCCCCTCTCATCGTGAAGCCTTCTGGCCACGCATCTCGATACTGATCTGACCTCTGGTAGGCGGCATAGGGATTGTAGTTTGCATAGGGATTATAGAGAGGGATGGGGACCACGGGAGGGAAGTGCCAGGTGTAGTATGGATGGAAGTAGGGATTGGAGGCACTGTAGAGATGATGATACTCCACCTGACCTCCCATATAGTCAGGGTAGCCGTTCCGGTCCACCACAAAGGTGATGGGTCGGCTGTAGAAGTTGTGTGTGTGGATAGGAGGGAGCATCATGGAGCTGGTCATGTCTTCTACTCTCCCAGTCCGCAGCGGCGGGTAGGTGTAGGCAGAAGGTGGGATCACAGTTGGGTAATACTCCCGTGGCACAAAGCCAGACTGGTACATGGTACAGGAACTGGGGTTTTACACCGGGGACATTTCTCCAGAGTGGTTGCTGAGTGTCAAAGGCTGTGAGGACAGGAGGGGAAGAGAAACAATTTACATTGGTTATATACATTCCAGAACCAGGCTGAATAAGGAGATACACCTAGCACTGTAAGCATACCAACTAATTAACAAAAGGAGCTCCCTGCATCTGCAGCAATGTACCAAGGACAAGCAGAGCCGCATTGCCAGCAACTGCCCGTTAGCTGCTCAGCAAGACTCATCATTTAACCCACCCAGATCTCAGAGTTACAAGGATGGGAACAAGCTGGCATAAAAACCAGAGGGCAGAAGAGATGGCCTCACATCCTCATGACATGGTTTTGCACTGATGGGAGGCAGCAAGGCAGACTGCAAGAAGCTAGAGACACTTGAGCACGCATAAAAATGGGGAAGGCAAGCACAAATGAAAGAAGTCCAAAAAGAAAGCAGGCAAAGAGAGGAAAGAAGACACAGACCAGCCTGGCTGCAATCATTTCAGCTGCCATCCTCTGCCCAGACAAGGAGATCTTAAAAAAAAAAAAAAAAGAAATCAATCAATCTTCAACTGTCCTTGACTCTCTCCCCATCCTCCCAGAGCCCTGCTTCTATTCGGATAAGAAATCAAGAGCTGTGCCTACTATTTGTTTCTAGAGCAAAATCCAGAAAATACACTTCCTCTGACAAGTTCTCATGTAAAGGCATCTGGTTTTGGTCTCACCAGCTATCACTCACATTTCAGTGTGCATTTACCCACAGCTGACTTTGTTCCTAGCCTGCCCTCACCAGACAATCCAAGCACCCCCCAGGGCATTAAGCAACGTCCTCCCGTGACTCATTGTCCTCTCCCCAAGGGCAGGAAGGGAAGCTGTACATAGCACAGGGTTTTTAAAAAAAGTTTGCTACCAGAGACAGGAAAAGACCACGCACAGAACTGAAGGCAGCAAGGTTTCTTTTTTCCACAGAGTTCAGATCCTGTAGGCTCCTTTTGCTTCAGCCTTAACTACAGAGTTGCCTCTCACACAGGCATTGACCAAGAAGGTAAGACGAAACTCATCCCTCGGTCCAGTGCTTTCCTCCAGCCTAACAGGAAATTTGGCAGTCCCCTAAGAACCTGCCTGCCACAAGCAGTACTGGGTACTACACAACGGAGGTTTTTCTTTTTTCAACCAGCACAAGTTGTTCCTGTCCATTCAGATTCATAATCTGCACTAGCTCCAGCCTGCTTTTGCCATGGGTGCACAGCTAGAAGTCTACCTGCTGCACAGGGGAACAGCCTCATTTAGACAAGACCAGGCAGTGTCCTTAAACAAGAACTGTAGCCTAGGAGTCAAAGCCCATCATAACCATCACCTCCCCAGATAGGAGGGGGGAAAAAAAAAAAACCAAAACACCACCACCAAACACACACACCCCACCAAAAAAACCCACTCAACTTACTTCATTAAAGCCCTTACAAAGAAAGGCTCAAACAGCTTCAAGCAAAATAAAGCAAGCTCAAACAGCTTTGACTGAGGTCTCCCCAGCTCACTAGCAGGTGTTTGGGAAGCGGAGAGCAGGCACCATGATGTTTCCTGCATTTAGCCCAGCTTACAACGGAGCACAGCTCATGCACTCACCCGGCAAGGACAGGGCTGGGTGCCCCTCTGTGCTCGAGGTCTCCTAAACATACCTTCCTGAGTTTGCCTGACCACTCTGAAGAGGTTTAGAGCCGAGCCTCCTGCAGCAAGGTGCTCCACTGCACCCTGTTTAAGCACACTTTGTTAGACCTTTACTGAAATGAGACTGTCAGCTAGTTTCCAAACACATTGCCTGCCTAACTTACTGAGAACCACCACAAAAATCCAGAGGAGTATTGTATGTCAATGGCAGCACGAGGAGGGTAAATGGAATAAACGGTCTCTTCTTAAAAAACCCCACAGTCTCGGTGCTTCTTTTAATCCAGTTCAACCCTGCATCCCTACTGAGATCCAGAGGATCATGTCCATAGATCCATCGTCTGCAGAGAGACCACATAGCTATGGCATCCATTGGGTGAAACAAAGAAAGCCCAGCTTACCCCTCCTGCTGGATCACAGTGTGCTGCTTCATGCCAGCTTGGGACAGCCCTGGGGAAGCTGTATCTCAGCTAGTTGATGGCCAGCTCCTGCTCAAAAGACTACAGATGTTCTATCTATCTACCATCCACTGCAGCACCCTGCATTTTGGCTGGCAGCATCAGTGCTCCTGCACCTTCCTGGCAGCTGGGGGAGAAGGGGGTAACAGGCCATCTAAATCACTCAGGTTTTAGTACTGAGCCAGCCCGAGCACAGCTATTAATTGCTTCGATATTGCACTGGACAATAAGGGGAACAAGCTGGTGGCTCAGCCAGGCAGGATGGCCTGCAAGAGGAAGCAAACTGAAGATGTAAGAGGGGGGGATGAGATGAGGATTAAGCAGGGCTGGGAACGCTTCAGGGCAGCATTGTCACATGCCAGACCACAGAAGTAAAGACATTTCTCTGGAAGCGGATCACCCAGGAGGAGGGTGGTGACAGCTGACACAGCGTAGACAATACTTCACAGCCCTGGAGGAAGTTTGCAAACCCGTCAGGGCAAGCCTTGGCTCAGTGGCTGGGGGTCTGGCTGGTTTTGCTTTGCCTGGGCTCCACCGCGCAGCTGCCTGGCGCTGCCCTGTCCCTACTTGCTCCCCAATGCAGAGCTCTCCCCCTGTGCCTGAGCACCAGAGCTCTCAAGACTGCCCCAACTCATGCTTAGCTTCACAAGCACAAGGGCCCGAATCCCATCTCCTGGCTTGCAGGGCACAGCACTGCTCTGAATCATTGGGCGTGCTGCAGCAACATTTTGGTATGCAGGAGGCACAAGGCTCCTGTCCTGCCCCTCCAGAGCTGCAGCCTTGTGCTCCCAGGGGCTGACAACATGGTTTACCCCACCATTACACCAGTGCCTGTTCATATTGACCTTCAGACTGCTCCAGCTTCCAGAGGCAGATTGAGAGACCACAGCTGGAGCAAATCCCTGCTGGACTCTGCAGGGCTAAGCAAGGGTGTGACAAATCCATCTGTACAGAAGGAGAGAAGGCTCTGAGAAAGCCAGCACCAGCTTGCCTGACCCTGTCCCATGTTCACTGGGAAGTGAAAGCAGGTAGTGCTTCAGGGAAAACAGGATTTGACAGGGGGGTGATCTTTTGCTAGGCCACCTGATGGCCAGAAGGCATCAAAAGCCAGGTGCTTAAAAAAAACCCAAAAACCACCAACCCCCAAACACCAACATTACCTCGTGGTACCCCTTGAGGATAGGGTCCAACATCCATTCAGTCTCTTCTCTGCTTCCTCTTTACCTGCTCCTACCTCCCTCGTTTCTCCAGTACCAGCAGCCAGAGGCTGCCCTGGCTTTGGAAGTAAACATCTAACAGCCTTCAGCTCTCTCCCCTGCTTTTCAGGAGCTGGAGGCTGTTAGATGTAGGACCAGAATGGGAGAGGGGATCCTGGCTGATCTGTCTCTTCAGGCTACCATCGGCTTTCTTCCCTTGCTCCAATTTCAAGCTCTGCTATGCCTTGGGAAAAAAATCACCACATCCATTGCCTGGCACCTGGATGTCCTGAGCAGGAAAGGGCAAAACTGTCCTTAAAGCTCAAGCTGAGCTCTGCTAAATGCCTCCTTGGTCCCGAGAGCCACTAACAGTCATCAATATACACCAGCTCCTTGGTGGCACAGGCTGAAAGAGTGGATGGGCAGGCACCATGCTGTCTGTGCCTGGGAGCCAAGCCTTCCCAGCCAGGGCACTGGGAGCTGTGGTTGCCAGCAAGGAGCAACAAGGGACCAACCCAGTAAGAAAGGCCACAGCGAGAGACAAGGCAGCCTCTCCCTTCAAAGCCTTTCTAGCAATTTTGACCTTGCTGGAAAAGTGTTCAACCCCACTTGGCTAGAGCTGAATGAGAAGCCAGCCACAAAAAAAATGAAAGACAACTCCCAAGAAGGTCACAGACAGCTGAAATGAGATGGTAATCTCTGCTTGGTGAGAACATGATACTTCAGACTCTTCCCAGGCTTGCCAGAGCTGACTCCAGCAATTCCTGCACCCACCACCCAGCCATCTGGCAGGGCCTCTCCCTCCTCACATGTCTTGGTGCAGGTTGAGGAGACTGACACCACAGCTCCCAAAATACCTGATCTGCCAAGCAAAGTGTGCTTCAGTGCCAGCCGACCCAGACAGAGTTGCTATGGAGCAATCAAGCAATGTTTGCAATACAAAGCCAGAGAGTACACTTGATAGCTCAAGTACACAGAAGATGTTGTTTCACTCTGTTACAGGTACAGGTGATGAATCCACCACTAGTTAATACAGAAACGCCCAAGGCTGGTAGGGCTTTTCTAGTACCTAAAGCAGCAGAAATCACTTCCTAGCATTACAGATGACCATGGTTTTGCTGGACATGTCTCAGGGCAGTAGAGCTTTACTGTTACCCAAGCTAGCTTTGAATTTGGGGAGCTTTCTGTTTAGGTAGTCATGGAGCACAAAAACCATGGTGAGCTGCAGAAAACAGAGGAAGATGCAAATATTCAAGTCCATGCCAGATTGCACAGTCTCTAGGAGAGAGATTAAAGTGAGCCTGACTGTAGCATGGGCACAGACAAACACACAAGGTGTGCCACAGAACCCCAACGTGTGAAACTTCATACAAATATCTCACGTCTGGAGAGATTGGTTTCACCAAGACAGACAGTTCAATCAGTGTCATCAAGTCTTTTGTCCACCTAAAGCAGCAACCAAAGTCAGCTTGGTCCTCAGGTCAGGATGGCAGTTTGAACAGGTTTAGATGCTTCCTCAGGGAGCATACTGAAAGCCAATAGCACTGTAGAGACATTTGGCCCACAGGAGAGGACATGGCCGTCTATTTTATTCTAAGGTTGACCAAGACTATTCTTTCCTCATGCCATTGCCCTGTGATCAGCTCCCAAACAAAGAGAATGGGTAGATGATCTTTAAGGTCCTTTCCAACCTAAACCATTCTATGATCCCACCTAGCTCCCTCTTCCTCTGCACTGGTCCAGCACCCAAACTTTCAGACCCTTCTTTCTGGCTTTCTTCCTGCCCTGTTCTCCTCCCCACCCCACAAAAACCACAGATCTGTTGCCATTGCTCTGTAGCAACTCCCAGGAGTGCAGGGATGAATAGTGCAAAAGCAACATTTTTCCCCTAACCAAGGGGATGAAGAAGTCATGAGTTATTTCCAGTTAGTCTCCCCATTTTGAGCAGACTCTGCAAAATTGTTGCCATCTGACAAAGCTTTGGCAAAGGCTCCCCCTTGGAAAAAAACAAAACTTCAAAGACTGCCCTGAAAGTGAGAGGTTAAAACTGAGTGTACTCCTCAAGCTAAGGTTTGTCTTCCACAGCTCTGGTGTCAGTCCCATACACTTATCCAGCACCCACCCTAGTAGCTGGAGATAGTGCATGGGAGAGGATCACGACAAAGAGGTTTCTTATTTTTCCTTCTCACTTCCATCCCCTCTTTTGCCAACATAAGATCGTGCTCTATTCAAGGTCTTTTAAGAAAAACTCACCCAGGAGAAGACTCCTCAATACTTCTTGGGCAGGTGGGAGAGTGACACAGAAAGCCACGCAGCACAACCGAACAGCTTTGATCCTCTGCCACCAGTTACTGATCCTTAGGACAGAGGCCCTTGGCTGCCTTCCTAAAGGGAATGCACTCGGTCAGCCAGACATGCCTGGCAGCAACACAGGCATTTAAGGAAAGTGCAATAGCTCATTACAAGCTGGGTATTTTCAGGGCTTAATTTTTATCTAGAAGAGCAGATTCCCACACCAGTGCTGCTTAAGCATGGAACCACTTTTGGATTTTGTCATTCCCCCTGCCAGTGAAACAGCACCACAGGTTTTTTTCTGCACTCTCCAAGAAAAAAGCAAACCTACACTGTCTCAGCAAAGCACTCCAAGGAGTGTTAAATCCTTCCACAAGAAGTTACTACATCATGCCTAATACAACAAGGTGCCACAAGGCAGTAGCTAATTAACAGCAGTACAAACCAGGGCTGCAGGGAACAGGTCTTGCCTCCCATTTGCCAGGCAGAGCCCAGCACAGCCCGAGGGGAGGGCTGACTTCTTGCAAGAGAGAAGCTCTCATAGCACCTAGAAAGGGAGAAGGATGCTATGGGGTGGGCTGAGATGAAGTGGGGCCACTTCTGCCCTGCTCCTGCGCACACACTGCGCCCCTGTGTCTCCTCCGGTGGCACAGAGCACAGCCTGGACGAGGGCAGCAGCCTGCCAGCTCCCACGCTCGCACAGCAGGCCAGCCCAGGAGGAACACTGCTTCAGACTTGAGCCCGGAGTGCCACCATGGTCACAGATTTCTGCATGCAATTCATTTTCTGTAAAGCCATGATGCATGTAGCAATAACCCGCTTCCAGCGGGCAGAGCTGGCACTGCGTACCAGGAGCTGGGCAGCTATTACACACCAGCGTCTCCTTACACCATTCTTCTCAGATATTTCTAGATGGAAAGTTTGGCAAGGCAGGACACACAGCCTCTGCTTCTCAGAAAAGGGGTGAGGCTATTTGCCATGCTCCCTTGTGCTGTCTAGTGGTAACACGTAAAGGAAGATACTGATACTGAAAGCAGCTTGAAAACAGCCCACGAGAAAGAAAAGGGCTTCGCAGAGAAGAGGGGGTACTTTGAATGAAAGCTTAACAACTCCCCAAAGAGCAGAAAAGCTACAAGGTGGAAAGGGTTTGAGAGAGACAGAAGAGTGACACATTATTAGTAGGAACAGGAGAAACCCAGCAATCCAGACAGTTTTGTACATTTGTGCTACGAGCAGCTATTTTGGCAAGATCAAAGAAAGCAGCAGCACAGGGCAGCAGACAGGCGGAGATGGCTGTGGGCCCCCCTGCTTGCCCCCAGGGCACAGAGCTGGGCAGGAGCAGTGGCCGAGGGGTGACACCCTCACCTCGGCAGCAGGATGAGCAGCCCAGGTTTCCAGACTGGACCAATTCCTTTACCCACTCATTTCTGAACCTGTCTAACAAAAGTTTAGCTTTGTGAACACAGCTGAGGAGCCTGGAGCAGCCCTGAGCAGCAGGGCATTGGTCTGTAGGCTTTGTAGAATGCAAAATTGCTGGTCTACAGGGCTCTTCAGCCAGGAAGATACACGTTTGCTCCTCTGGCACATTAAGTGGTACGAGTGGCTCCAGTTGAAGTTCTGCAAGCAGCCTCATCCCCTTCCCCTCCCCACACCACTCACGCAGCCTGAGGAACTCCCCCAGCAATGCTGGAGATCTGACCCAGCCTCCCCCCACACCACAGGAGGGACCTTTCCATCAGGAACTATTTCACAATCCAAATTCTTACAGCTGCCTGAGCCAACTGAAAAGATACCATGAGCATAGCCGGTACCAGAGCTCCTTTTGGGATGGACAGCCTAGAGGACCTCAGATACACCAACTCCCTCTCCAGAGGGGAGCAAGCTGCCACCCTGCTGAGACGCCGTTCATGCAAAGCCTACTGCACTTGATGCTCCCCTCCAAGAGGTGGGCTCACAACCACTCCCAGCTCTTGCACCATGAACAATCCCTTAAGTTCAAATAACGGGGAGGATTTCATTCTGAAGCCAGAAGACCCCAGTCCTCACCCTGCTCCCTCTGAACTCTGGTTCAGTTACTGCACCACGAAGAAAAGAGCTCCAGCTGGCACTGGTAACTGCGGAAATAGCAGCTAATGCGTGTTACAGTCAGCCACCCCTTACACAGGCCCTTTGAAGAGGGAGTAGATCTGTTTCAGCTATTCAAAGCATTCCCAGAAAGCACAGAAATCTGGTACGAGTCTGGGATTTATTTCTGAGGTCTGTGCAAAGCCCAGACTCTGTATGAGGTCAAAACACCAGGAAAAGCCCTAGTCATCACAGAGCAAGTCTTTACTTGACTCTGATGATCTAAAAACCACCCCCTTGCATAACTCTGCTCAAACAGCAGTCAAAATGCAACTTGCTGCTGACTGAGAGGTTTGGAGCCACCACTCCTCCTACTCTCGCTGCAGCTGCTGGATAACACAGCAGGTCTGAAACAGCTGCACTGCCAAGAATAAAACATGGTGAGTGTTACCACAGGATCACTGCATCAGCAGGCAGGGCTCTGGAAACCACCCCTGCCTGCCAGCAAGGCAATCCTGACACCATCACCCCTCCAGCCTCTCCCTGGGTAGAGATGTCTGCTGTCTAGATTTTGGATACACACCCCCCCACCCCTCTTTTTTTCCCTCCAAGCTTTCTCCTTTCTTGACACGTCCTCCTTTCCCCATGGCATAACTTGTGTTGCTAAAGTTCCCAGCACCGCCAGTCTCATCTTCCTAGTAACCACTGCAGCCATCCTTTGCATCAGGTCTCCCTCGCTGTCCTGGTTTTGGCTGGGAAAAGAGTTAATTTTCTTCCTAGTAGCTGGCATAGTGCTGTGTTTTAGATTTAGTGTAAGAAGAATGCTGATAACACACTGATGTTTTGGTTGTTGCTAAGTAGTGCTTACCCTAGTCAAGGACTTTCTTTTTCAGCTTCCCATGCTCTGCCAGGTGCACAAGGAACTGGGAGGGGGCACAGCCAAGGTAGTTGATCCAAACTGCCCAAAGGGCTATTCCATACCATATGACGTCATGCTCAGTATATAAGCTGGGGGGAGGTGGCCAGGGGGAGCGATCGCTGCTCAGGGACTGGCTGGGCACCAGTTGACAGGTGGCGAGCAACTACGTTGTGCATCACTTATTTTATATATCTGTTATTATTATTATTTTCCCTTCCTTTTCTGTCCTATTAAACTGTCTTTATCTCAACCCACAGGTTTTACTTCCCCCTCCAATCCCACGGCAGGGGGGAGGGTGAGCGAGCAGCTATGTGGTGCTTAGTTGCCAACTGGGGTTAAACCATGACACTCACCTGATGTTCAAGTCCCTTTGCCACATGTCTCAGGATCCCAGCCTGCCCTACCAAAAGCTGCCAACTTTTTCTGATCAAAACCCTTTCCCAGAGATGGCTCTTTAGCTAGACACTACTCTTTTCTTTAATCAAGCAAATTTTAATCTGCACTTTATAGTGTTCACAGTCCCAAGGATCCCCTCCGTGTTCAAACACAGCCTGCACAGATGCCCTCCTCCCCTCACTCAAGAGGTCATCCGATATCTATCATCTCCATCCACACACCCTCTTCTTCAAACAGAAGATCTCGGTATCAGTTAGCACAAGCTTCCAAATTGGGAGCTCCTGGACAAGCCCCCAGCTGTCCCCCTTCAGATTGCAGTCTCAAGACAACCAAGTCAAGAGACTAACTTTTATCAATCAATCACACCAATAGGTCAACTGAATGATCAATAGCCTCATTAACACACCACTAGTACCTCATGGTTATTTATATCA
This sequence comes from Balaeniceps rex, assembly GCA_013401315.1. NCBI lineage: Eukaryota > Metazoa > Chordata > Aves > Pelecaniformes > Balaenicipitidae > Balaeniceps > Balaeniceps rex. The sequence continues at coordinate 33,423 of VYZW01033045.1, read as the reverse complement.
TTTTGCACACAACTATGAAGCTACTAATCAAGTTTTATGAACCACACATGACTGCTATCAAGTTACAGGTGCGTCACCCTTCCCTCCCACACCACTTAGTACTAGGGTGCAAGCCTACCACTCCTTGCTCTGCCCTCCCACGCCAAGTCTTTCCAACACAGATCCGATGAAGAGTCCAGCAGGTTGTCCAAGGAGCATCTCTCCAGCATCCCAGTGGGTTTGGGTCCTCAGGCTTCACTACCATCCGCAGATGTCTGCACTCCTGTGGTCAGCTGATCCCACCTTCCTTCATTCTTTCATCTCATTTTATACCTTATTCTCTCATTTCAGGATTCACTTTTTTGCCACACTTGTGCCTCCCTTCCTCCAGCCAGTCTCCTCCCAAATAGACAACCCACCCCTAATTACTTCTTCCCCATTGGTCTCAGTTTTGCTACATCCATAACCAAGTCTGGTGTTTCCAATATCATTACCTAGGCAATCTCAGCCTTACATTGTATTACTGATACAGTATGGGCAGTCTTGCAAGGTTCTACCCTGCAAGCGTTGCTTCAGACACCCTATAATTACCTGGTCCTTCCTGGTTATATATTGTTTACTTTACACACTCCAAGATGAATTCATTCTACTTCAGCCTCGATCCCCCTGCCTAGCTCCAGCTACCTGCAGGCACTTTCTTATCTTGCACACGGACAGTTTGCATAGCAGAGCACAATGTTTTGCACACTGTTTTTGTGCTTTCACAGCATCCCACTCCCCCAGCTGCTCGATTACAAGTCTTTGCCCTTGAAGTGTTCTTGGGAGAGCCTCCTGGTGTCCTGCAAAGGCCTTAGCTGGTTACACAGCCTAGTTCTCCAGAGGGGCTTCATGTTCACAGCGGGTTTCTTCTAACTGTGGACACACACTAGTGTCCAATGTCACAGCAAACCATTTGCATTTTAACTACTTGTGTTTTAAGTACACTTGGATCCCATTCCTGTGCATTCTGCATCTAGGATGTATGTTTAGAAGCAAGGAAGGCATAACTTCTTATGCACTTGTACTAGATCTTCCCATGGGATCAACACCCCAAAAGGTGGGACAGGGCAGGAAACAGATTATCCAGACTTTGGGGTTGCATTACATATCATTGCTTTAGTGTATAAAAATGCCTTCTGTTACAACAGAAACACACACTGTATTTCTAGCTTAAGTTCAAACATCTAAGCTAGAATTACCCACAGGAATACTGCTCTTATTGCATCCCCCAAGGTAAACAGCTGCAGTATCTGCTGATCTACAGCTCTGTAATACTTTTTAAAAAAAAAATAAGATCCAACTACCTTCTGTTATGGTCTTTAGACAATACAGAACATAGCTTACAAGTAACATTATTGATTTTTTTAAATGGAAATCAAAAGGCAATCTTATGTTTCCAAGAACACAATCACTCAGAGAAGCCCTTCTATGTAATTTTTTCCAAACTAAAGCATTTAAAGCCTATCATCACACAACATTAACAATTTACATTAGTCTCTTTCACAAGCAGGAGATGCTAGGAAAGTTACAGGCTAGAGCGCTGGCACGAATCAATGCCCCAACTGAGCGATGCTACTACACACTAGACTTGCATCTACTAGATAAAAGAATGGATGTGCCAGAGTGAAAGAGGCATTGCCTCCAGAGGGATTTAAGCATTTGTGTTTCCAAAAAGCCTAGCGAAGTGCAGAACGCCTCAGTTGTACGCTACTACCACAAACATTTAAGCTAGCACTAGTAGTGTTTTGCCATTGTAACTGGTAAAACATTCCAACATAGACAAGTCTTTAGTCATAAGTGCAGAAAGCAGACAGACATTTATTCAGCATGCGTGTACTCACATCCTGAGAAAAACCAGACAAGATGATGCCTTCACTTAACTGAGGAACAAGAAACAGTAGGATACACAACCTGCTCTTAACAAAGCAGCTTGCTTTCTACAGTCTCTTTTCACTGACGTACCTCAATGACGCGTACAGAGCCAGGAGACGCACTAAGATACCACATCACACCTTGCAGAAGCTTTCCCGTAGTAACCAGGGCTGCAATACCTGTCTGAACATGCCCTTGTAGCTAAGGAAAGCAACAGGAATCTCATTCCTTCAGCAGTTATATTACATGCTCAGACAGGTAACTTTAAGCCCAGCCACCTATGGACAAGGCTACTAAAGCTAATACAAGGTACATGTCTTAGCTAGTAAGAAGCCTTACGGGGGGGGAAAAAAACCCCAAAACAACAGAACAAAACTTGAATATAAAAACTTGCATATAGCAAGGATAGAGGACACAGGTAAAGGAACAGCTAAAGTCAGTACATGAAGCCAGCATGAAAAAACCTCAAAAGCACTCACCAGAACTTCAGGCTCTTCCTCAAAGTAGCAAAACACTGTTAACAACACTCAAAGAAAAATAGTAAAGTTTAAAGTAACTGACAGAATAGCATAGAGAAGAGCCCAGCACTAAGTGATTTGAAGATGAGCCCTCCTTTTTCTTTGCTTCCCCCTCAAGCTTTTCCATTCACACTCAGCTACAGACAGCTAAGCTGGTATTTGTACTCACTCCTCATTCAGTAGTTGTATTTAAGTAAGAAGCCATACAAATGGCTCCCATCAGCACTACCTCATTGTAAGCACCTGCACTGTCGTGGGCCTTTACGGATACAAATCCCCCCACAGGTTTAAAAAGGGTGACTCAGTCTGTAAGGTCAGCTCATCATTGCTCAGCGCAACTGCTGCGGCACAGCGTGTTCCTTAAGGACGCTTAATGCCTTGCTCTGCTGCAGGTGATCTCAATAGCTGAAGCTAAATAGCTACAAATCACTCTTTAATTACAAAACCTGTTGACTGCAATTAATTGCCTGGCTTCTATCAATTTATAAAAATGACCTGTTTAGGAACCTGCTAGGAAGTCAAATACACAAAAATATTGTGAAGTAGTAGGATGCAATGATACTTTTCTGAATGCAGCAATTAGGCTTTCACCTCAATTTTCCCTGGTGAAATTTGTGAATAGTTGGATGGGAGCAACCACTGCAGTGAGAGGTAGAAGATGGTGTGTATGCCAAAAATGGGAGTTGCTTCTGTGAGAGAAAGCACTAAAGAGAAATATTAAATATTTCTCTAATTTCTAAAACATTCAGGACAACATAGTAAACTGAATCTTGAGAGGCAAGCATAAGTAGCTGATGATGAAGACCAAAGACAAGTAGGGCTATGGGGAAGACTACGTGCCCCTGAGCAGCCACATTTGCAGCCTCAGCCTTTCCCAGGTTTGTTTCGCTTCCACTTTGTCATTTTGCAGCTTGGCACAATGCTCCTTCTAGGCTCCCTTGGAGCAGTTCGAGGTGTTTAAGGCGAAAAGACACCACGACGCCAGATGTCTTCACCAGGAGGCATCTTGTGCTTCCCAGCCCCGTTTCTCCTCCAGCCCCACGGTGCTGGGGAGAGGGGCGGCAGGCCCCAGGGCGGCCTGGCCGGTGGAGGGCACCTCGGGGCTGAGGCCTGGGGCCACTGCGCCTTCGCCGGCCCGCTGGCATTGGTGGCAGGGGCCCTGCCCGCCCCGGCCGGCCGGCCGGCCGAGGAGCCGCGCACAGTGTTTACCCGCCGGCACGGTTTCCATGGCGACAAGCGCCCCGCGAGCCGGAAGGATCATAGAGGAGCCAGACTGCTCTGGCTAGAAAGGCCCTAGGGAGCCCGTCCCTGCTGCGGTTCCTGTTTGCTGAGGGGCGGGGCTAATGCAAATGAGTCGGCCGAGGAAGCCGGCGCGGCTTTCAGGTGCTTCCCGGCGCGGTGACCTCACACGAGATGGCGGCCGGGAGGGGGCGGCTTCACTTGCCAGGACGCAAGATGGTCTCGGACCAGAGCCAGGCATGGGGCGGAGTCAGGAGGCTGCTAGGTGCGCATGTGCGGGCGTGCCGGTCAGCGGCGGAACGGCGGGGGCAGCGCCGGTAATGGAGGCAGGTAGGTGGCGTTGAGGGGACGGCTGTGGGGAGGGGTGCGGCGCGGCGCCTCCCCCACCCCAGTACTGGCCTGGGTTTGTCTCCCTGCCTGCAGTGGGGCCGTCCAGGCGGGATGGGGGAGAACCCCCCCCCTTCAGTGCAGTGGGGCCGCCCGAGCGGGGTGGGGGGGTTCCTCCCCGCCCTGCATTGGTAGGGTCTTGGCGTGTGCCTCCCCCTGTTACTCTGGACGGTCCCACGTGGGCGCGGGGGGGGGGGGGTATGTGCGCTCCCTCCCTGCTGTCAGTGACTGTGGGCAGGAGCCTCGGTCCGTCTGTCCCCCGCTCTGGAGCCGGTGGGGGTCTCGCTCCCACCCTCTCGCAGGGTCCCGGCAGGTAGAGGTGACCCTGGCATTGCCCCGTCCCCTGCCGTGGGGTAGGCGGTGAGGGGAGTCCGCCCTGCCGGGAGGTGTGGAGCGGGGCTCTGGATGCCACGTCCCTGTCGTAGCTTCCCCTCACCTGGCTGCACCGCACGACCCCGAACGGGCCCTCCACCGCCGCGAAGCCCGAGCGGGAGCCCACGCGGAGTGTTGGCCATGCCCCTGCCCGGCTGCCACGTCCTCTCCCGGGGCTGCTAGGCCTCCCCTCAGCAGGCGGGACCGTGCAGATGGGGTGCTGACGGTGACACCACTGCTTGGGCTCATCTTCTCGGTGGCCAAAGAAATGGTGTCTGTGTCTCCGGCCTCGCTTTGCAGGTGTTGTCTGGCTCCCTGTGTTCCTTTCCCGCACGCAGGACATCAGCTGCATTAGTTGGTGACCACGTCCTGTGTTTTTCAGGCTTAAACACCACAGAGCTCTCCTGTGGCCTCAGCAGCTGGGCTTCCTTCAGTCCTTTGGTTAGCGGCATGTGGCTGGTGGCCGAAGCCGGGGAGTTAGGGAGGTGACTGTGGCTTTGAAAGGTTTGCGTAGGTGAAAAGTACCCCTGGCGAGAAGATGGTGTAGCAGGAACTCCCTGTTGCTGCTGCTTGGGCAGAGTGGTGAAAAGGACTTCTTGCCTTGTGCTTCCTATTAAGTCTTAACAAGAACAAGCTCTATCTGTGCAGTAATCCCCTCTTCTAGCTTTTGTGATTTCACTCTTGGGAGTTGTTTTCAGTAAGGGTTTCATATTTACTTCCAAATCTGTAATTTGAGGCCAGAGTTACCTGGCAATGGTCCCCATACCAGCGCTGTGCGAGTCCACTACAGGATTAGCACTTACACTGATGGTAACATCATGGGAAATGGGTTCTTAATCTATCTAATGCATTTTCCTTACACTGTAAAACAATGAATTGTTTAGAAAAGGGATGCAGCATGCTGTTAAGTTAAATGCCTTGCCAGATTCCAAGACTATGAGATCTACCCGGTTACCTCTATTAACGAGCCTTGTAATCACATTAGGGAATGAGATCTGATTTAACGAGATTGCGCTGCTGGAACACAGCTCTACAGAAACTACCAGCTGGTTCAAGATGTTAATTGTTGTCTGTGTGGCAGTTCTGTTTACGTGTATGAACTCTGCAGGAGTGGGGGAAGCACCTGATGGAAGCACGTGATTACCTGTAATAACAAGGGTGTTGCCAAACCTCTCATGATGCGGAGGCATCTGTGATTGTTGAATTGGTAAAGAGTACTGGGAAATGCCCTCATAGCCTCTTCGAAGTGGCATGTTTCCTTGCCTGATCCAGGTGGTATCAGCTTTTCATTGCTTTACTGTTCAGATACCAGGCTGCTGGGAGTCTGCTGTTGGGGAGTTCATTAATGTTTCACATGGGACTGTGTGGTGTTCCCTCAAGACTCTCTGTTAGCAAGTGGATTATCTGAGGAAATGTGGCGTTAGGATTACAGAAGTAGTGTGGTGAAGAAACTGAGAGTCTTGGAGGTATATCTGCCTCTAAGAGGGTGCATGGGATCAAAGTTTGGTCAGAGGAGCCTAAATTTTGTGGAGTGTGTGTCTAGATAGGAGCTTTCCTGGGATAGGAATAGGATTTTGAAACTGTTTTTGGTTTAAGTGGAGGCTCTTTCAGTTTCATTCAGTGAAATAGCTCTATGGAGGCATTTCCCTTCTTACTGAACAGAGTCTTGCCAGAATCTAAGTAGCTCCATGGGGTGAGGACCCATGGAGGTGTCTGTGCTTTGGAGGCTTCCTGGGATACCATGCGCGGGGTGGGAAGGAGTGTGAAGAACCTGGTCTGTGCTTACAGAATGGACTTGTCACCAACAGATAAGCCTGACCAGATGAAGACATCCAGGACTGTTTCCTCTGGCTGAGAATGTCACTTACGGGGCCTGTGAGGAATTGATGTGCCCAGCACCAGGCACTATGCTGGGACAGGTCACAGAGCAACAGCTCTTTCACGGGTGCAGCTCCAGCCTGGCTTCCCTGTGGATGGGGCTGGACCACCAGCAGCCCAGTCCTGTCTGGCCATGAGGAATGTCTAGAAATAGGGTCCCCTCTTGGGTGGTTTATCCAGCTGGTGGATTTATTGTGTAGTGGATGCAGAGACACAGAGCTGGTATATTTTTCTGGCCTCTGCTTTAGCTACTAAGGCACCCAAAATCCAGAATATGCGGCAGAGGCAGTGTAGTGATGGCTGGAGCAAGCACAGACATATCCTGGAGTATTATTTGGTATATTCCAGCCTGAATTACCCATACAGTGGAGAATGAATGGGAGAGTCATCCTGTTACTTCAGTCAGGTCTGCAGATGACTATTTCAGGTTCCTGAGCAGCAACTTCAGCATACAGGAATCATCTGGCCCTGCTTAAAAGACTGGGTTAGGCCAAGATTCATGTATATGGCTCTGCTGCCAACTCAGTACAACCGGCTTCAGCTGTGGAAGGCTGGAGCTCAGTCTTGTTGTAAGGCCAAAGGGTTGTTGAATCGCCATGGGATACAATGACTTGTGAATCCAGCTGTGAGCTGCCTAGGAAGTTAGAGCAGATGTGTGAGCCCCAAACTGTGGTGTGTTTCCAGCCGCTGTACACCAGCACTCTCAAACAAAAGCAATGCTTTCCTGGTAGCCAGTACTCAAACATCCTTCTCAAAAAGATAAGATCTGCAAACGTCACTGGCAGGAACGACGCCAGATGTCAGATGCGGAGGTGGAAGTTTCTGAAATAAAGGCTAGTTGTTTTCTAATTTACGAGCCTGTTGCTTTATGACTGTGTGTTAGAAGTTCAGCGTGAATGAATGATAGCTATTCCCTCCTGCAGCTCCTCTTCCCATTACTACTTAAAGCCTAATGTTGAAAAGTTCTGCCATGCTCCATGAGTAATTCTCCATCCCAAGGAAAAGGTTATGAAAATACCAATGTGGCAAGCTCAAATAACACAGTGCTTTGGATGTAGGAGCAAAATCTACTTTTTACGGACAACTATGATTTGTTTCTTTTCATCTGCACATTTGCAGATGGGGAGGAAAAATAAGAAATGACCTAACAACTATCCTCGCAAAGTGAAATCACTTACAAATGTCAGCTGGCTGGAGGGGTTGCACATGTGTGAGGGAGAAGAAGGAGAGGAAGTGGAACTTTGCCTTCCTCTAAACAGCGACGTAGCATATAAATGACAAAATGAGGTGTCTCTGGAAACTTCAGCAGCTGTGGCTGGTGTAACACGTGCTTAGTGAAGCATCATTTGGATGGGTACATGTGTAAAGTGCAGCGGTAAGGGGCTTTGCTTTCAAACAGGCGTTGGGTAGTGAAGTCAAGTCCAGGTTAAGAACAGCCCTAGCAGGTCAGACCATTGGTCTGTCTCACCCCATGTTCTGCCCCATGGCGGCAGCAGGAGATGCTATTTAGGGGAAGAGCACATGAGCCTGGCTACTGTCTGTGGGCCTTTCCACTTGTCCAGCCCCATCATGTGCAACCCTCGGATTAGGGATGCTAGAGGGGATTTCCCTGCCTGTTCCCTTTAGTAGCTGTTTGTGTAGAGCTGTTTTTCATGAATTTGTCGAATCCTTTGAACCTGCCACCCATCTCTGCAACCTCCTTTGGCAGCAAATGTCAGATGTTTGCTACCTGCCAGGTAAAGAAGTATTTTCATGTGCTTTAAACTGATGTCCTGCTAGTTACCGTGAGTGTTCCCAGTTCTTGTGTGCTGGCACACAACAGTTCCACCTTCACCTTATCCACTGCGTGTGGTACCCTGTAAACCTTGATCGTGTGCCCCTTCAGCCTTTCCTCTCTGCCTGGAGTCCCAGCTGTTTAGTCTCTCCTCAGCAGGCAGCTGCCTCAGTCCCTTGATTGCTTTAGTTGCCCTTCTTTGTCTCTCTGTCTCACGAATTTTGTAGTGAGGTTAGGTGTGCACACAGTGGTCAAGGTCTGGATTCACTGAGGCTTCATATGGTGCAAAATGATGCTGTCCCCTTGTTCTCCATCCCGTTCATGAGGGTGCCCCGCACTCTGGTGGCTTCATCTGCCCTTCAGCCAGGTCTCTGCAGTAGGCTCTTGGTGAGAGACACAGGACTCATCAGTGGGTCAGCTGGTTTAGGCCTTCCTTTTTCTTAACTTTTATCTTTACACATTGCAAATTCTTGATTCCTTTTCAATGTGTGACCGCACAAAATGCAGTTTCCTCTTGAGGCTTGTCTGTCTTTAATTACACCTATAAAAGTTCATTGTCTGGCTGAATTCCCCTCCAAGCAGTGTCTTCCTTTTATCTGGTGGTGGGTTTTGGCATGGCGGGGATGCAGAATGGTGGCTCCACGCCACGAGGGCTCTGCAGTTGAATCCAGTTGAGGTCTAGCGCTTTGGCTGGGAGTGGAGCCGATGTGCAGTTTCAATCTAGTGATGTAATTGATTGGAACAAATGCTCTTCCTGCTCCTTCTGAGCTAGTTATGAGGAATTCCTTGGGCTAGGCAGAGCGGAGGTTATTTTTGCTTTTCTAATCTTGCCTAGAAGTGGTCAGACTCATGGCTTCTGGGAAATGCTGAATGGGACTGGAGTTTCACCAGGTTTCATACCCAGCTGTTTATTCTTCCCCTTGATCTTCTGCTTGGACTTGCTGCAGCTGATGTTGCAAGCCCAAGAAGGCTGGCTTGGTGCGTAGTTTCCCGTTTCTGATGTGCTCATTCTTACCCTGCGTTGTGGAGTTGTCCCCGCAAAGCGTCTGAGTTGGGTGAGTGCGGACACTGGAGGGCTGAAACGGGAGTGACTTCCAGCTCTTTATCTTGCTTGTGACAGCGTTAAGATAGTGACCCTGTCGTCACCTGTCATGTGTACGCTGTGAACAGAGCTGCTTAGGATGGCACGGGCTGGAGAAGCTGACTTACGCTGATTTAAGAGCCCTTAACATCTCACCAGATGCACGAGTGCCTCTGAAGAGGTGCCTTGTGTTTTGCCTTTGGTCTATGGCAACTTGAGTGTGAGAGGGGGCTTCGTCCAAAAAGCAGACGATGGTCCCACCTGCTGTCCATGCCAGTGTGAGGAGTCCTCGCCTCGCACCTCAGCCTCTTGTGAACATACAGTGACTTGTTCTGGTATAAGGCTGCTGTTTCCACTTGTTTTATTTCTGTATGTATTGCTGTCCAGCCAAAGCATCTTTATTTCAGACACCGATCCTAAAATTCAGGCCACCCCAAGACAAGCTGGACAGCTGCTAAGCAGCTCTTGGTTGCCTTTATCGCATGATGGCAGCGTGTCTGCTGCGTGCCGTCATGTTCTGGTCGTGTCTTTTCATGCCAGAAAGCAGCAATGCTGCTTGCCATAAATAACTCCTGTCTAAGCCAGCCCAGGTGCAGTCAGCTGTGACTGCTGGGGGAAAGCAGTGTGCACGTGTGAGATTACATCACAGCTGTTGTCATTTTTATTTGGCTAAAAATTTACACCGGTGGCTAGGTGTGTTCTCTGAAGGCTGCTTTGTTGTTTGCAGCTATCTAGCTTGATTCCTCCCGTGACCTTGCCTTTAAAGAGCTGGAAAGAGCTAATCAGCTACTTTCTGGATAATAAAGAACATTACAGGGGAAAGGACAGGCAGCCTGCTCATGAGGAGACAGTTGTACCCCCAGGAGCCCACAGCCTGGCCTCAGCTTAATGAAACAGCTTTAGTGCAGCAGACAGCTTTTAGTCTCTTAAATCCCCTCCAATCCACTTTTGAACAGCTCCTCAAAACAATATGAATTCTGATCTCTGCTGGCAAAGATGTACCAATTAATTTGATTCAACTTTTAGTTAACTTAAGAAATTGAATCTGGTTGCATTTTATTTTATTTTCTCTCCTGCAGGAGCAACAATGGATTGGCCCCAACAAATATGTAGCAGGTGTTGGGAGAAGACATCCCATCTGAAATGGAGGTGATCGAGGGAGCTGAACGCTGACTACACCAAGATGGGGTTGCGACCGTTGGCTTGTCTTTTTCATTTGCCCACTGCAGTGATCTACGGGTCCCTGTCGCTGTTTGTTTCCATTTTGCACAACGTATTCCTCCTGTACTACGTGGACACCTTTGTCTCTGTTTACAAGATTGATAAACTGTCCTTTTGGATAGGAGAGGTTAGTCTTTTCCGTAGATTTCTGCCCTCTTAAGTAAGAAATTCTGAAATCAAGACCGTTCCTTGCTAGAAGTATGAAGAGCATTGGTTGTCATAGCAGTGCTCCCCTTTGGAGAGGGAGCAAGGGAGCCTTCCGAGTGCTAGTTTGGGCTTTTCAGTTTTCCCCACTTACATAAACAGAGAACAAGCTGGGATAGAAAACCCAGAGACTTGGTTCTTAAGGCTGCCTCTCCTCTGGGGGCATCGGGGTGTTTCACAAGCAGGGAAAACCACTGGCCTCGCTGTGTTAATCTGGCAGTTGCCCCAGACAGAGGAGTTGTACAGCGGTGGTGGGGCAGGGAAGGTGCGCTGGGACGGTTCCTGCTGGTTGTTCACCATGCCAGCTCAGCACTGCTTGCTTCAGTAACAGAACTGAGTCTTTGTGGGAGCTGTTCTGTGGTTTGTTTCACTGTCCTGTTTTCTTTCCTAGACGGTGTTTCTGATCTGGAACAGCCTCAATGACCCTCTGTTTGGCTGGCTGAGCGACCGGGTGTTCCTTAGCACACAGCAGTAAGTTAAGTTCCGCTTCCAGCAGAGGCTGGGAAGTTGTTTAGTCTCTGGGGGGATGATGTGAAATTGGCAGCTTTAAAATGATGGCGTGGGAATGGTTTCTGGGGCATGGAACTCTTAAATACCTCCTTTTCCTGGCTTCTGTGAAGTTCAGTGCTCTTTGCATGTTATTTCAGTACCTGGCTGTATAGAGGAAGTCGCACACCTATCAGGTAGATGTGACCCTAACCCTTAACAATCACGTGCGTGGTACAGAACCTAAAATATGGGTATCTAAAATCTCAAGCCCCTGCTATATGAGCAAGCCTCTTAGTGGGGTGTTAGAGAGTGTCTGTACATGGTTTGGGAGACACGAGGGGGGAAAGCACAATTATTTCCACCTGGAATGCCTCAGACCAGTTGTTTCCAAATTCCCTGGATTATGGATCACTGTTGGCCATTAGCATTTCTCATGTATTTATGTCAAGCTTTTAATGAAAATCACGCTGTGGCTTCCTGCAACCAGTAAAAACTTTAAGTGCTCATTGAAGTAATTTACATTGTGCAAAGCGCAGACAGTGCAGCGCTATCAGGGAGAGACTTGCTCTGGAGGAAAAAAAAAAAATCTCTTTCCTTCATGCTTTTTGGTAGTCTTAAACCAAATTTTCAGTGTGTTCATATATTAGCTGAGAAGGTATCTGATGTGGGTGCTTGTGGCATAAGCAGAAGCTGTATTTGTGTCTAGGCTGCTTACATGACTTCCCTGGAGAGGGAGAGACTACATGCTCATGCAGGGTTTTGTCCAGGTGTCTAAAGTTTTTTGTCTTCTCTTGCAGGCCAGGAGCAGAGATTTCCTCCCCAGAAGTAGTTCTGAAGAGGCTCAGAGCACTAAGCCACAATGGCCCCCTCTTTGCCATCTCTTTCCTGGCTTTCTGGGTTGCCTGGGCTCATCCTGGTTTGCAGTTCCTTCTTTGCCTCTGCATGTATGACAGCTTTCTAACCATGGTCGACCTCCATCACAACGCCTTGCTTGCAGACCTGGCTGTTTCAGCGAAAGACAGGACTAGCCTCAACTTCTACTGTTCCCTCTTCAGTGCCATAGGCTCCCTCTCTGTCTTCATGTCCTATGCAGTGTGGAACAAAGAGAACTTCTTTTACTTTCGCATATTTTGCGTCATACTGGCCCTCTGCTCCATCATTGGTTTTACCCTGTCCACACAGCTGCTCCGCCAGCGGTTTGAGGCTGATGGGAAAGCAAAATGGGACCAAGAATCAACCCTAAAAGAGTAAGTGTCACCAATTCTGTGGCAGGAACAAAGGCCTGGCATAGGTCTATAGAGTCCTTTTATGCACTGGAGCAAACTAAATGTGTGGGAAGATCCAGGACAAGGCAAATTTTTGTTAATCATCTATGGTTCTTGTTTGCTGATACAGTTTTCAGAATCACCTCTGTCACACTGGCTCCTAATGCCCTCTGAAAGTAGGACAAAACTATCTCGTGATACCCCTGGCCCAAACTGGAGGCAGAGCCCTGACCTGCTGTATGGCCATCTAGTGTTTGGAACATGAAATGAGTTAATGTCTAGAGCACCCAGTGAGGCCTGTGAGTGGCAAAATGTCAGACGCAGCTTATCATGAAAGCATTCCTGCTTGAGCGTGAGACCGACCACCTTGCTGCCCATTCCTATGGAGTTGGACAAGCGAATGTCTCTTACCCTTTTGCTCGCTTTAGCTACCTGGTAGTGGCTGAGCTGTTGGTGGGCCACGACGCAGCTGATTTTCCCCATTCAGCTCCCTTGCTTTTCCTTGGGCTGCCTCACTTGTTATCTCTTGTTATGAGCTGCCAGCATTATGCTGTACTAACACAGCAGATCCTGATGAGATCAGCCAGGTGAGCTAACTGCAGGGATCTGGAAGAGGAATGTATGTGTAGTGGAAAGGCTAATAAGAGGAGAATGCTTTTATGGACAGAAATCTGAATTTTGGGTTCAGAAGACAAATGTTCTTTGGGACACCCATTGCCTATGGTTCTTGCTAGCAATAAGCAAACACTGATGTAGACTCTACTGTTTTGATTTGGTCTGGGGAGAGGGAAGGCTGGGATGGGAGCTGAGGAGAGACAGCTCTGCATCTACACAGAGATCTGCGGGCTCTCCCCTGCTTGGTGTGAGGGATTCATGGTTGCTTTTTTCCCCTTCTCTTCCTTTAGGCTGTACATTGAGAAACTGTCCGTCCCCCAGGAGAAGAGGATCACCCTGGCAGAGTATCTCCAGCAGCTCTCCCGGCATCGCAACTTCCTCTGGTTTGTCTGCATGAACCTCGTCCAGGTAGGCACAGCAGTGACATGTGAATCAGAGGATGAGCGCTGGCTCTGGCTGTTTGAGACAGTGATTCAGCAGTATGTGAATTCCCCGGGAAGGGCAGAGGTGTTTCCAGCACCCACTTGCTCTTGGAGCCTCCAGCACCTGCTGGCTGATTCAGCAGCTGGTAGCCACTCTCCCTGCTTGTGACTCAAGGATGCTTCCTGAGCAAGCTGTGGGGTGCTCCTTCCTCTCTCCGCAGCATAGGCTGGATTATGGGGACTGGCTGAGCTCTGTGCAGCCCCATCTGGGGTGCAGAAGCACAAGGCCTGGCTCGTGGTGGGAATGAGTTTGGGAGTGCAGTTTGCTGGCATGGCTGTCAGCACAGTCTCCTTCTCCTTCTGTGTTCCTGAGGCTCATCACTGTTCTCACTGTCCAGCTGGATCCACCTCCCAGCTGGCTTTTGCCATTTCTGTTCTTCATCCTCTTCAGTGATTACTACCAAATGCCGGCAGCCTGCCCAGCTTTCCTTGTGTGCTGCAGTCCTGTCTCCCTGGGGATCCCTCAGTTCCCCTCAGGCAGGGTCTAGATGCTGCTCTGCATCTTTGTGTTCGAGCCTTGCTGCCACCTTATCCTTGTGCTCCTGACAGTTGCCTCCTCCCTCCTGCCATGCCACTGCCTCCCCCAAACCCTTGTGGTCACTGCTGTCATCTCCTTGCCCTGCCTGCCCCAGCAGCGCTGTGCGCTGAGCAGGTGCCCTGCGAGCAATGCCTCGGCAGCTGGGAAGCAGTGCTGACCCCAGGCATGCAGTGGGCACGGCTGGTGGTGTTGCAGCTTTGCAGTCTCGGCCTACAGTGTCATAAGCTCCACAGCCAAGCTCTTGCTCTGCTGAAGTACTGTAGGCCCATCCTGCATGGTCCCTTGGCACAGGGCTCCTAGGATAACAGCCCAGAGGGCTGTCAGCTTTTCCTGTTCTCTTTTACTGCTGTTCCTGCTGACCGGCTTGTCTGCCTGCTGCCTTCACAGGTTTTTCACTGCCACTTTAACAGCAACTTCTTCCCCCTGTTCCTGGAGCACCTGCTGTCAGACCAGATCTCTGTCTCTACTGGATCCTTCCTGCTCGGTGAGTCTCAGGTGGGACTGGAGGGAGCAGCCAGTTTAGGACACGTCCTGAGTCTGGATTCACTCTTCCCAAACTCTACCTGGGGAGAGGCATGCTCACATGCCGGTCTCTGGGCTGTAAGGTTCACACATGCTCACGCCCCACATGCTTCCCTGGGACCTCCAAGTCGTCCTTCCTGGGCACGAGAGAAGTAACTTGGAGCTTTTTCTGCTGGTGATGAGCCCAATGTGCAGGACTTGGGCCTAGACACCACGGAGGTATTGCTCTGAGCATTAGTGGCTGCAGATAGTGTCCCCAGGATGCAGCAGGGAACACAGCCCTGAATTTAATCCCTTTCTCTCTGTGCATATGGACCATTTCCACGCTGCCACAGATCTGTGGGCACTGGTCCTAGAGTTAGCCTGGGAGGGTTCTGTGTAAGCCAGGTCTGGTCACGCTGTCCTGTCCCTCTCATTTCTGCTCCAGGGCTGAGTCCCAGCCCCTGTGTGACACTGGGCAAGTCTTTTCTTCCTTCCTGCCCATGAGGTTGATGGAAGAAGGCCTCCCTCTGTAGGAAGAGTGTGTGCTGTGCCACAAAGCCACTGAGTAAATCTGCCGCAGCCGATGTGTGTGTGCGTGGGGGCTATTCTGTACTGTGTGTCCTACAGCCCTGCTGGCGATAGCCAGCCTTGTCCCCTCTCTCGGTATCGGTCCTGGGGGCATGGTGGATACTGAAACTCCCTCAAGCTATTTGTGCCCCTGTCTCTGCTCAGGTGTTTCCTACATTGCCCCCCATCTCAACAACCTCTACTTCCTGTCCCTCTGCCGCCGCTGTGGGGTTTATGCTGTGGTGCGAGGACTCTTCTTCCTGAAGCTGGCTCTCAGCGTTGTCATGCTCCTGGCAGGACCTGATCAGGTGTACCTGCTCTGTATCTTCATTGCCAGGTAGGCAGGCAGCACTTGCTTCCTCTGCTCTCTGTCTGGGAGGGGAAATTACTTCTCTCTGTTTTACGGAGAGGAGCGGGAGGTGGGGAGCAGTAGCCAGGGTGATGTGGCTCCCAGCTCTGAGCACACCTGAGCTTGGGATGGGTCGCTGCAGAACCCACTGGCTGTGCCTGCAGCACAGCAAGGGAGGCAGCGATGTTCAGGAGGACAGAGACCCGGCAGGGCTGGTGGCAGCCTGCCGCAGCTTCTCCCAGCTGCTGAGCTGAGCTCCTCTCCTCTGCAGCCTGCTTGCAGCCATAGCCCTCAGCATGTGCTGCAGCTGCCTGTTAGCCACTGGCCCAGCGTGTCCTGTCCCCAGGCCTGTCTGTGTGACAGGTCAGGACTGATCCAAGGCATCGCTGCAGGGTACACAAGGCTTATTGCTAGCAGTGTTCTCCTCCTTCTGAAATTCTTATTTTAAGTGTTGGGGACCCTTTCTCATCCCTCTCTCCATTTTCTCTGATCTCTCACCTACTCCCATCGTTTCGTGGTGCCCCTATTCAGTGCTTTGCCTGTTGTTCTGCAGCAACCGTGTGTTCACAGAAGGGACCTGTAAGTTGCTCAACCTGGTCGTCACCGACTTGGTGGATGAGGATCTAGTCCTGAACCGTAGGAAGCAGGCGGCCTCAGCGCTGCTCTTTGGGATGGTGGCTCTGGTCACCAAGCCGGGCCAGACCTTCGCCCCTCTGATCGGCACCTGGCTGCTCTGCGCGTACACAGGTAAGGATGCTCCTGGGGAAGGCAGCTGGGCAGGAGGGGGCAGACCTGCGAGTTCAGTGTCCTCCACTATGTCCTGTGCCCTGGGTGGGTGCAGAGGGCTCTTCCAGTTGCGAAGCTGTGCCTGGTCTCTGCATCTCCAAGGCCAGTCACTCAGAGAGAATGGACAAGGGTCCATCCCCACTGTCTCCAGTCTCACAAACTCTTCTCTGACACCAGGCTATGACATCTTCCAGCGCAACCCCTTGAGCAACGTGGTGAGTGCCCAGCCAAAGCTGGAGTCTGCCGCAGCCTTGGAGCCAACTCTTCGCCAGGGCTGCTTTTACCTGCTCGTCTTCGTACCCATCACATGCGCACTGCTGCAGCTCCTCAGCTGGTCTCAGTTCAGCTTGCATGGGAAGCGTCTGCAGATGGTGAAGGCTCAGCGCCAAAGCCTGATGCAAGGCCGAGCACCAGAGGTCAAAACAATCTAGGGGGTGCCTGAGCCCCCAGGGTGTTGCTGGTTCCAGGCTGGTGCAGGACGGCAGGCTAAACGCAGAGATTGCAGGCTGAGAAACCCCGATGTTTACAGTTCAACTGTGAAATGCTGTAATGCCAATGTTTACTCATTCCAGGAGGTGGTCGCTGGGGAAGGCAGAGAAGTTCAGCGTGTGAAGGGGCCTGGGATAGATCGCTTGGCCACAGGAGCAAGAACATTTTATCCTAGCCTGTCGCAGGGAGCAGAGGGCTGCTCGTCCCAGCGGGGAGGTGCTGGGTTGCAGTATGTGCTGGAGACAGGCACGTCCCTGGTGCAGTCCTCTGCCCTGGGGAACCGCAGCCTCTCTGGCTGAGCAGGAGGAGATGGCACGGGGAGTCCTTGCTAGAGCCCTGCAGCATTGGGGAGCAGAGTGGGAGGCTCCTGAGGGACTAAGTGACTGAGGGGGTGATGGCAGGACAGCAGGAGCAGGGATGGGAGGACCCTGAAGGCCTTTCCCAGTAGCTGGTACAACCCGTCCCATATACAGTGCTGCAGTTCTTGGACCAAATCCACTCTTAGGCATTTCTTGTTCCCAGGACAATATCCTGCATGGCCAGGGTCTGCCGGCTGTGCTTGTTTTATGCTGAGGCTCCCTCCTTTGTGGCCTTGCAGAGGCTGGGCTGGGAAAGGTGCTGGGCTTGAACTGGGCTCAGAGCCTTGAGCTGGAACATCTCATCTGGCATCCCGTTGCCTGTGTTTGTCCCTCCTCTCCCCCTGACAGCCCCTTCCAGTCAGTGCTGTCACAAAGCTGTGCCGTGAGCCCCCTTCCATACTGCCTGGGGCTGTGGGGCCGAGGTCAGGGAACCAACCCCTAACCTGGCCCATGGAAGTGCCTCCCTGCCCAGGGCCATCCCAGGTGACCCAGTGAGGCAGCCCGGCGCCTTCCCCTCTTGCAGGGGGAGAGCACAGCCTGGAGGAGACACCAGGTCTTGCTTTTGTGCCTTCGATTCCTTGTCGGAGCCTGTGTGACACAGTGCTGGCAGTCACAGGGTTGAGATTTTACCTTTGTGGGGAGAGACGGACATCTCAGCTCCTCTCCACTTGAGACGGTGCCCCAGAGTCATCTCTGGCTGCCGAGCCATGGACACAAGGAGGAGAGCCGGTGGTTTGGTCTCCCTGGTTCTGGCTGGGAGCAGACGGGGCAGGTAGTCACCAAAGGGATCCCTGAGGCGAGGGAGCGTCTCCTCAATCCCTGCAACATGTCTGGGGGCAGGCAGAAGAGATGTGCCAAAGCAGAGCTCTGCCCTGTGCAACGCCTGCAGGAGGAGAGGGTGCGCAGGCAGCAATTGAAAGCTTGTGTTGCGTGCTTAGGGATGCGCTGTTCTTTGTGTAGTGCCAGGTTCCCTTTGGGGGCTCAGCCCACAAACCTGCCATCTTGTCTCAGGACACGGCTGCCTTCTGTCTTGGACCAAGACATTCCTGCCGTGAGGCTTCTGTAGCTCTTGATGGTTCAATCATGTTATTTGTGCAACTTCTAACAAAGTTTGAGAATGATTCTTCATTTCATAAATTAAAGATGATCTTTTCTGTACTTCTTGGTGATTTTTCTAGCAGGTGGATCGAAGCTGCCTGGGTTCATGCAGTGCTGCAGGGCCACAGCTGTGGTTGTATGGGAGAAAATGGGACTGTTCCCCTCCAGCAAAACTCTCTGCCGGGGCCTGGGCCTGTTTCTGCTGGGGGCAGAGAGGAGCAGCAGGCTGGCATACCGCCTGCCTTTTGCGGGGAGGCGAGTCACTCACCCCTGCTGCTTTGCAAGGCCCCAGGGACTGGTCTGTCCTGTTCCTTCACCAGCTGCTTCTGGGGACAAGGCTGGGGACAGTTGCTGGCCTGGGCACTGTGCCACCTTCCTGTGCCCCCTGGCCTGCCCTGGGAGCACAGCTTGCCATGTTAGCTCTCTGCAGGTGCCTGGGCTGGCACCAGCTCTTCTCACAACAGTGGCATCGCTCCTGCCACCCTTGCTCAGCCAGGGCTGCCCTCGCTGCCTGCACCAGCCCTTGCCCACAGCTTCTCTACACCTCAGCTGCCCCTGACCTGTCTGCAGTGACAGACTGAGGTCTCGGGGATAACGGCTGCTGAGGAAGAGAGCAGCTCAGGACACCACAGCTGCAGCCCAGGACTCCCTTCCCTCAGCTCAAAAGCCAGATTGGGAAGGCCATCCTGGACCAGACATGGTGTCTCCTTGCAGAGATTGGCCAGCAACAATTCTGCACAGGCAAGAGAATAACACAAGTTAGTTACCTCCTTAAAATGGCAAATGTGGGAAGATGAGGCCAGGAGGCTTGAGGGTTGTATATGAATGACTTTATTTAAGTATGCTGGGCACCACCAGGCAACATGGTTCAGACAGTGTGCGAGGGAACAGGCAGGCAGAGCAAACAAATGCTAGTTTGGAGACAGCACCTTTCTGTCCGGTCACTGCAGGTTACAAATAGAGCACTGCTGCTTCTGCAAGGCCAGCAGAGGGGCTGCGAGGGGGAGAAAGAGATCTCTGGCACTGCCTGGGGCACGTGGAGACTGAACGGAGGGGTTTGCTGCTTCCCCTCTGCACACTGCAGCAAACCAGCAAGAATGCAACTGATTTTCCAGCAGAAGGCTGAGCATTGACAGCTCTTTTCTACCTGACAGGTTCTTGCTTAAAAAACACAGTCTGCTCTGATGGGGGTAGTTGAAACAAGCAACTGGCCTCTGCTGGGACAAGACCACCATCCCTGCCTGCCTACAGCCCCTCCGAGCCCAGCAGTGAGCCCCAAGACCATGGTTCCCACAGGGGCAGCACCCTGCATGCTGCTGCTTACATTCTTCTCAGCTGGGGCAACACCTCTGCAGCAGCCCTCCAGCTCTCGCCCCATCTCTGCACTTGAGGGTGACCCCAAGGTGATGTATGGCAACGAACAGAAAGGAGGGGAACAGGGGGGAACTGCCACCGAGCAACTCCAGCTCCACTGCTACTGCCAGGTACTGCAGAAAATCCACATTTGGGGGGGGGGGGAAGCACCAAATAACCCATAAGAAAAAACTAAAGGGGAAACAGTGGCACAACCCAATGCAAGCAGGGCTGTAGGCCTGCCCATCGCTGGAACAGCAGTAGAAGCAAAGCAGCCACCAGGTGAGCAGAAAGGCATACACAGTACAGTGGAACACAGCCCCCGCGACAGCTTCCTGCTCACAAACCTGCTGCTCACACCAGTGTCCCGGTACAGTTTATTGTCCTCTCATTTAGTGTATTCACAGGGAACAGTGAAACTCCCTAAAGTCTCCCTAAAGAGCAGGTACTGGGTGGTGGCGCAGGGCAGGCTGGCTATTCCGCTAAGCATGTGTGCTGTAAACAGTGTTAACATCGAACAACAGACAGCTGGGTAACGTGTTCAAAGAAGACCCAAAGCATAATTCCCAGGTGCTGTGGTCAGTATTTGAGATATCCTCAGACATTTCAATAAATAAAACAATTCTTACATTACAATGCACCTTTCCAATTATTATTTTGCCCCAGAATGGATAAAGTACACAAGAGTTATGCCTGGCTGCAAATACATGCTCCCTTTGCCCTGACATGGCAGGAAGGAGGGATGCAGCCTCGACTCTTACAGAGAAAGAACATGAGAACTCAGCACTGTAAATCTTCGCAGGTTGAGGGGGAACACACAAGTGCCTTCACCCCCGCTCTGGGGCACTTGCTTCCAGAGGAGAAAAGGTATTTAAAACAAGGTATGAGAGAATAACCGTCTAGTACAATGAGAGCTGATTAGATTTGCTTTGTTCTACTCCATGCAATACAAACTAAGTCCTATCACCAACTTCTCCAGCTGTGGTGCAGACGTGCACCACATCAGGCTAGGAAGTTACACACGCATACACACACTCATGCACCAAAAACAGTGCGGGCAATGGGCTTAACTGTTGAGAATGTGCTTTCTCTTAATAAAAAAATATATTAAAAACAACTTCAAAAACCTACTGATGGTGAAGACACCGCTGAAGAAGAAAGTCGCTATGGGGCCTCAGCTACATGTTTCCAGACAATCCAGGCATTGCAGTCGGGCTGACTAAAGCCTGCGTGAGCAGTCTGCAGTGGTTGGCTCCCTTCTGGCCGGCTAGGCAGTTTCTATAAGCTGTTCCCTTTGTTTTTGCTTGCTTGTTTGTTTTACAGTGACAAATGTGATTGCGACACAGAAATTAAGGTACTGAAATGAAAAAGGAATGGGCCGTTCTGGAGAAATTCAGATTGGTATTTTCTCCTTTCCATTTAAAAAAACCAACAAAATAAAAAAAATAAGAAGTTAGTAGTACTAATACAACCCTCCTGCTGCTGTTGTCTTTGCTCAGTGACATCGGGGCATGCTGGCGCACACACACACACACAGGCAGCTCTCAGACACTCGGACTCAGAAAAGCGAGTTTAGAACTGAAGTGAGTCTTCAGAGGAGACTGAGGACAGGTCCCAGCGCTAGAAGGTTTTTCGGTGGAGGGCACGAGCTCCATCTTCTTCATATTCCTTTTTCGAGACCCACATTTTCTTAAAGGTGTCCAGTGAGGCCAGGATAGAGCCACTGGGGAGAGACAGGCATGTTACGGGTTAAAGGAAAATGTTGGGGGCACTCTCATCATATCTCTGCAGAGATGAGCTGTTTTTATTGTGTGACACTTCCCAATGTCAGAAAGGTGCGGAGGCTCCCAGTTGTCTGCAACAGAAACGCTCTCTGGACAGTCACTTCCTCTCCTGTTAGCCTCAAACGTGCCGGCACTACAGGGCCTGGCACCAGCCACCCCCTCCCAAACGACCTGCCGACTGCTGCTCCAGTAACATGCTGGCACTGCGCAGCTGAATGGTGAAACCCTCCTCACGCAACGCCAAAAGGGACAATAGCATGAGTGCTGACAGGCTGCGCCTCCCCAGCTCTCATCCCACAGCAAGACGTGGCACTGAGCAGTACATACCCAATCCACGTAGAATACAATCTCTCCTGAGGAGCTGATATCTGCGAGAAAGAGAGAATCGGTCAGTACCTTCCCAAGCTCCAGTCTGCTCCTCCTGGCACACTGCCCCCGTTTCACTACGGCTAACAGCTGACAAACACGGGTATGATCTCTCCCACCAAAGGACACCCAGCAGCCCCTCCCAAAACAGCCACTGTGGTCCAGGATCTTGGACAGGGGTCACGTTGTCAGAGGAGCCACCTTCTCAGTGATGAAACCAAACAGGTTTTCATCACAACAGCGAGTACTGTTGGGCTGTCTCAGGAACGTCATTTCTGGCTTGAAGCAAATGGCAGCTGTGCTCTCAGCATGGTTCTTTAAAGGACACAGAACAACACACACAGACAGTGATAAACACAAAAGAGATTGCTCCTACCCTTATTTTGACGTCCTTCGGAGCTAGTTTCTTCACTTCACTCAACAGCCTGTCACCAAAGCCTACACAGACAGAAAACGTGTAGTGTAAGCCCCTCAGCAAAATCCCAAGTTCCATCTACTAACAATGTGGCCATGTCCCTTTGCAGTCCTATTCAAATATCCCACTCCAGATCTCACCGAGACACCACTTTGGAAAGGTGCAGAACACAGCCAGCGAGATAACGAGATTCTGTCTCACTCTGACTTCAAACATGGGCACAATGGGCTCTATCCCTCAGCAGCAACTGGAGACAAGCAAACAAGATTTTTAGCTAGGACCTCCTCCTTCCCTGGGCATTCCTCCTGTGTCCAGCCCATTTGTAGAGGAGAGCAGGGTTTGAACAGGAAGACCAGGACCTATCTGGAGATGTCTACCTAAGGATAACAGGCTGACAGGCTCTGGCAGAGGATATCTTTAAGTGGATGGGGACCAGCTGAGCCCCGAGGGGATGGGTAGAAAGCTTTCTGCACACATGTAGCTGACACTGCATGCAGTACCAGGACAGCTGGACTCTCACACACACCAGAGACCTACAGGAACCTTAGGAGATGCAAGAGCCTTTTAGGTACCTACTCTCAAATATCCTGAACTACAGCAGCAGGAGTGAACGCAGCTATTCAGTCCTGACACAGACAGAGTGATAGGAGGGAAACAATAAAAGCCCTTCAAACCCTGGAAGTGATGTACAAGGATAGAGGCGTCTTGCATACCCAGAAGGATATGACTAGGACTCAGAAAATTAGACAGTAACCCCCCCTGTGAGAGCAGAGTTCCCACAGCCCTCACCCCACAGGACAAGTTGGGTCATCTAGGTTATCTTCCCAGTTTCACATGAAAGGAAGCAAGAGATCAGGTATGTCACAGCGCACTGAAAGAGGAGAGGCAGAAACCTTTGAAAAGCGTGGAGCCTCCAGACAGCACGATGTTGGAGAACAGCGTTCGCCTCAGGTCCATGTCTGATTTTTGAATGGCAAAAACAAGCACCTCATGGAGTCCTTCACATTCCTCCCCTATCAGATCTGGCCGGAACAGGAGCTCCGGGGCTCGAAAACGGGCAGGGCCAATCTGCAAGGGGAGAAGTTAGCACAGAGGGGAAGAGAGAGCAGTGTGGCTCTGTTCACTGTCTACAGTTTGGGCCCGCCTTTCTTAGGTGAAACTTCAGAGTAACAAACTAGCTCCCAAGTGAACACCAGTTTGGTCTACTGCTCCTAGAAAAGGTGCTATTTCCATTTTGCAGATGAAAGAGATGAAGAAACTTGCTCAGCCCCATACATCAGGTCACTGGCAGAAAAGGGAGTAGATCCACCCCTGGTGCCGGAGACAAGACCTGTATTTCCTCTCCTTCAACCATTCTATAGAGGGCTCAGTCTTTCGAGGAGTATTCCTAACTCACTCTTCATCTGCTTAAGGATTTGCTACGTCAGAGCCTGCATGCAAACAGCTCAGAGTCCCCATGGTCATGCTGCATCCTTATCCAGGACTTCCAGTAGAAGTTGTGAGGTTTCTCATGTTTTCTTCCCTTAAAAATTCAAGTGCCCAGTCAACAGCCTGGGATGAGTTCTGGTCTTTTAAAATTATCCCCTCCCACCTAACACTGCATTAAATTTCCATTCGCTAGGCAGAAATCCTGTGCTTCACATTAGGAATCCTCTGAGGGTGGTCCTTACAAACCTCAATCGTGCTTCCATCTGGCAGGTAGTACTGAGCCTTCTCAGTCTCCAGAGTCTCATCCTTCTGGGGGTTTATTGACAGGTAGCAGGCACGCTGAAGAGGAAACAGAGTCAGGGAGAGGGAGATGAGAAGGGTAGACCCACATGCCTCTGATAGAATACTTTTCTCACCTAACAATCAAAATCCGTGTATCCCTTGGGGAAACCAATTTCAACGATATTTTGTGCTGGGGAAAAGACCTTTCGGGTTCACATCAGGTAAAATACCTATTCATGCTACAGCTCCATGTGATACTCACATCCCCTCTAGCTGCTGCTCACCTCTTGCTTCCAGCTCGCTCTCTCACTGCTTAGAGGTTACCTCCCTCTAGTGCAGATGGGGTAACTATCCTGTGAGCACTTCCAACCTACTGTAGGGCAGTAAAATATGCACCTGAAAACACCTTTAGTGACATTAACTTTGTATAAAGGTGGGCTCAGGTAACTTCGCAACAGATTAGGAGCGTGAACAAAGTCCATTATTACATTTCAACAGGGTAAACGATAACTAATAGCTAACACCATAAATTCCTTAACATGATCTAAGCTGCTCACTTCCCATTGCCCACCTACATTTTAAGTTACAGGAAACAAAATACTTTGACTTTTCAAATTGTTCCACCACCCCATATTTTTTATTTCACAGTAAGCTTTGCTATTCCAAATTGTTATCATGTGGGGATTTAAAAAAAAAAAAAAGAATATCTAAAAAGAATCACTGAAACATTTAGGTTGGAAGGGGCCTCTTTGAGATCATCTAGTCCAACCCCCCTACTCAGGCAGGGTCAGTTAGAGCAGGCTGCCCAAAACCACGTCCACTCATGTTTGGAGTACCTCCATAGATGGAGAATCTACAAACCTCTTTGGGCAACCTGTTCCAGTGTTTGACCTCCCTCACAGTAATCCAAGAAACAGAGAACAATGTTTGCACTGAAATAGGTATTAAGGGTTCCCCTTTTAAGGTAATTTCTCCTCTAGACTCTTCAACATGCCCAAATTTCTTTCCTAATATTTTTCCCCTTTTAAAAAAAATTTAAGAAAATCTTGAGTCAGACAGACTCCAACAGATCACAAGCAGCTTTCAGGAGTGAGAAACTCCCATGTCCAGGATCTCAGCTTTGTGCTTGCCACGGTGCATTCAAGCTGCACATTCAAACTTCTCCTGAGGCAAGAAAGCTGCAAACACAAGAAGCCCTCAGATCTGCAAATCAAGTCACAAATGGCACCAGCATCAACAGAAACCTCGCTGCAAGTTCCGGGCATATGTATCCTAGGAATCTGCACCACCTTCCCCAGCTAAAATTAATCTTAAAGTAAAGCAAAAGGTGTAGGTTGGAGAGTGAACATCAGGTTGTTTCCTCCCTTCTTCAACAGTCTCACTGGTGAGGGTAGTCAGTATGCAAAGCAGGACTTGGCTCACTTTCCCTTTCTTTCTGGACTTTCATATAGTCCAGAGAAAAGATTGCATTGGTGCAAGATGTTGCGTTTAACAGTCAGCACAACATCTTCTAATAGTTTCATCACCCAAGATGCAAAGGGAGCCTTGGCCATTTACGAGGAGTACAAGTCTCTTGCTTTGTCCTGTAAGGCCACTGCAATTGCACTGCAACTGACACTTGGTACATAACAGGTTTCTCCTGAAGCAAAGAGTTCTCCAGCAAGCCTCTGATCGCTAGATCTTCTGGTCCACAGATGCTGCAGTATCTGCACACATCAGCTTTTTTCTCCCATTCAGCAATCAGCACTTGTAGAACAGAGAGAGCAGCTACCAGGTTAAAACCTACAACCCTATGAAGTCTCCTGCTCTGGGCAACAGACAGAAGCCATTCAGCTGTACTGTGACACGAAGCACAAACACTGCTCCCCCAGTACAGCCACATGGAGCTATAGCCATGCAGAACAAGCAAACTATTTCCATTATGGTCCTTTGCCGGTAGGTCACAGGCTCAAGAATAGCTCATTAACACTCTCAAACCCTGGCACAGGCTGCTGACTCAGCCCAGAGTTATCTGCAGCAATCGTAGCTTGTGATGGGGGCCTGTAGCACAGCAGCAACTGCCAGGCATCAGCACACAGCAATCGCAGCCAGTACTCTGAGGACTGACCCCAGGTACTGAAGGCATGGATACGCAGGCAGCCCCAAGTCACACGCAGCCTTCCTGAAATCAGAGAGCAACTCGTCTGTGCGAGTATGGCAATGCCGCAAGGCTGCTGTGAGCTGTCACCAGCTCTGAGCTACTACTCGCTGTCCTACCTCTGTCCTTATCTCACCTCTGTACTCATCTCTTGGCACATAAAGAAGCCAAGGTAACTGCTTTGCTAGGGATCTTAATCATGTGTTTCCAAACTGCTGCATAGCTCTAAGGTCACTAAACACTACAGACCCTGTAAAGAGGGGAAGCTTTTGTAAACATGAATGCTGTGAGTGAATTGTTTTCACAGGGGGAGGAAGCAACTTGCAATATCCCGCTTGCGATCCCTACCTGCCATGGATTTTACAGAGCCTTGCCCTAAGGGTAAACAAACACTAGTGAAAGATATCATCAGACCCTGAGAAACTGCAGCACAGAAAAATGCAAAGCAAATTCTGAACCACCAGCCTGTCTTCACCCCCATGTCAACAGCCCCTCAACAGGGATTAGATACGACCTTGACTATAAGTCTCACAGAATACAGGATGGCTGAGGTTGCAAGGGACCTCTGGAGGTCATCTCGTCCACCCCCCTTGCTCAAGCAGGGTCACCTAGAGCAGGTTGCCCAGGACCATGTCCAGATGGCTTTTGATTATCACCAAGGATGGAGACTCCACAACTCTCTGGACAACCTGTGCCAGTGCTTTGTCACCCTCACAGTAAAAAAGTTTATGTTCAGACAAAACCTCCTGTGCTTCAGTTTGCGCATCTTGTCCTCTCACTGGACATCACTGAAGTGAGGCTGGCTCTGTTTTCTTTGCACCCTCCCTTCAGACATTTATATACATTGATGAGATCCTCCCCAACTTTCTCTTCTTGCGGCTCAACAGTCCCAGCTCTCTCGGCCTTTCCTCATACGAGAGGTGCTCCAGTCCTTTAATCATCTCAGTGGCCCTAGTCTCCCTCAGGTAGGCAAAGGACTGAGATGCAGAGCTAGGTAGGCTGGCTCTCCCTGCTACATTTCAGGAGTCACAACTTCCCTTGGGCAGAAATCCCTTCTTGGATAAACACAGAAACAGACAGTGCATCACCTCCTTGATGGTCTTGACAATCTCAAACTCAGAGGTTGTGTGGAAGTCATAGCCTTCCTTCCGGAGATAGAGACGCAGGAAGCGTGAGACATCACGGCCAGCAATGTCAATCCGCATGATGGAGTGAGGCATGGCAAAGCCTTCATAGATGGGAACTGCATGGGTAACGCCATCCCCGGAGTCCAGCACCACTCCTGTAGTCCTCCCAGTAGCGTAGCTAGCAAAGGGGCAAACAATCAAGTCAGAACAAGCAACTGAGTGACCCCAAGCATGCAGCACATCCAGGCTCAACTCAGGGAGCAGAGATTTCACATGAACAGGGGCTAGAAAAACCCCAAAACCTAGTTCTCATCATAGTTCAGCAAGTTCTTCTAAACTCTTTATTACAGAAATTAAAACTGAATTTCAGTTCTTGCTTGAAAAGGGGATAAGTCAGACATCAGTGTGGCCTTCTGCGGGGTTTTTTTTGTTTGTGAAAAAATGGATTTCACAGCAACATTTCACAAGCACAAATCAAAGACGAAACACACTTACAGGCTAAGCACAGCTTGCATGGAGATAAATAGTGCCGGCACATTGAAGGTCTCAAAAAACACCTCAGCAGCACGCTCTCTGTTCTTGCGTGGGTTTAGGGGTGCTTCCGTCAGCAGCACAGGATGCTGGTAAAGAAAAGAAGGAGCCATGCTGCAATAACCAGGAGGCAGCCAGATGCGTGTTCCTGAAAATTTCCGCTCTGCATATTTATTCACTTTAGGAACCACTGGTGTAAGAGGACAGGTAGAAGGGAATAATTTCAGGTACTGAGCTGTGTTAGGCTGTGAATAACCTCTATTAAGTTGGAGGACCAGCAGGGCTCTGGTCTAGTTATGAAGAAGTGTTAGAAAATCTACTCTGCGAGTGACCCTGTCCTGTGAAGGATGAACAAGATGACTCTCAGTGCCAAAAGTGAGCCAGATTAGCCAAAATACACAGACCCTAAGAAAGGGTGAAGGCATATGGTCTTAGCACAAGCAGACAGAAATATTCGTACTCTACATATACAACCTATTGCTCTCAGTCATTTAATAATTTTTGGTCAGCTCCTTCTAGACCACAGGATTGTGGTTTTGTCCTTCCTCACTTCAAATCATGTCACTGCTGAGTGGATATGCCTGATACGCAGGCAGAACAGGAAAAGTTAGAAGCACTTGGGCTAGAGCAGAATCATCAGAGAGAGTGTGAATAACAAATGTTGAAAGTCAGATTTTCAGTCAGGTCAGAATATTAGATCTGGGGAGGAATTCTGCTTGGACACTTCTTGAGCAGTATCTCCTGAGAGGTGAGAGAGCCCAATTTAACAACAGACACATTTAGAGAGAAGAGCAAAGGAAAAGTCCCATATCTTTCCTGGAGTTCCAAGGCTCCTGGTGTTATACACAGACTGAATGACCCCTGTGCCATTACATAATGAGGTATCTCACCTCCTCTGAGAATGTCTGAAGCTGGTCTTTTGAATACACATACTGCCAAATGCGCTCCATGTCGTTCCAGTCCTTCACTATGCCATGCTCCATCGGGTATCGGATCGAGAGGAGACCTCTGTGCTCCTGAGCAAACAGAAACGACAATAGAATATACCTGTCAGACTCAAACAACCACATTTCTGAGCACTATGACTATGATTTAATGTGTCAGACTCACTTATTTTTGATTCCACTAAAAGATAACTTATCTCTAGCATATAGGGCAAAAACTGAACATTAATCACAAACATCTCTCCCAGAGAAGTATTCACAAGATTAAACAAGGCCTTTTTATACCAAGTAGGAAAGTCTGGCATTTGCAGAGCACATTCATCCTAACAGTTTTCAAGCCAACATACAGATACCTATCAAAATGGTATCTTTGTTCTACCAGCTCAGTCATGATAATAAAACATAACAGGGTGGTATTGGGGAATGTAGTTCGGAGGGCTCACAAGAAATGTGAGACCATAAGATTACATGCTGACAAAAGCAGGACTGTGGAAAGCAAGCTTCTTGCCCACATCAGGGAGATAAAAGGCAACCAAGTAGGGTTCATTTGTAAAGTTCCCAGCCAAAAAGATGGGGCTGTAACCATACAGACCTAGAAGTAGCCTTTTAGAAAAAAAGGAGATATATAGACGGACTCGGGAAAAAGGTCTGCGGTCAGCAGGTTGGCACAAGAATTTCGTGAAGCTTCCCGCTCCACTTTGGACACACTTAAAAGTGACAATCTATTCTGCTCTTCAGAGCTATACGCTGATACCAAGAAACCACAGTGCTTTTAAGCACAACTGCTACAGCCCCTCCTTACAGCAGCATACCGAGATATATGGAGAAGTGCAGTATACAGGTTTTCTTACCTCTGCCTTTGGACCAATGAAAATGTCCCCTTCTAAAGCACCAGCCATAACACGAATGTGCTTTGGTCTGCCCACACTAGAACAGAGGCAAGAGTATAAATGCTTCGAGAGAGCGAGCTCAGATGCACCTGAGGATTAACTACTTTGTGTTCCTCTCTCTCCTAACCAGTACTTTCTAAAGCGATGGGTGAGTCTGGGGTACTACCAGGTGCAGGCAGACCCAGGTTTGCTCTGTCTGAGCTGACCTCAGAATCAGAGGTGAAGGGAACAGACTGTAGACACTTCTGAACTAGCAGGACATAAGCCAGCTGAGTCTGGCCACACTTCCAATGATTCGGGACTTATTTGTTCCAACAATGCCTGGGGTGAACATGGCTAGACTGAGCAACGGTCTGAGCTGATAAATCCACATGGTGTTGCCTGACCTCAGGCAGGTTTCTCAGATTAGACATTTATAGTCCCACACCCCACCTCACCATACAAAACACATTGCTCAGAACAAAAATATACTCATTAAAAACCCACCCTATTGAAAATAAAACCCAGTGACTATTCAGCATTCCTGATCCAGCAGTCCTTCTTCCAGTAAAACTTCAGAAAAATTCCAAGGAAGTTTGGCAGGAATCAGAACGTCAGACCACACACCAAAGAAACATAGAGGTCTTCACACCTCTCGTCCCAACTTTGTCTTCTTCCTGGTGTCCTAATGTCTCAAGACTAAAGGATCCTACAGCTTTGCTTGGGTATCAAGCCTGACAAAGCGATAAGTCATCTTTTATGGTTTGGTTCACCCCCACCCCCAGAAAATCTCAAAGTACTTAGTAGCAGAGATCTCCTCTCCCTGATGTTTCTGTGCAGCAGGCAGAAAAAATTCTAATAACTAATTTCTCCAGTTAAAAAATTGGACCATTCTTCCCCTCTATGTATCAGAGAATTGGTACACAGTACTAAGAACTTGCCAAGACCAGCAGAATACTTACTAGTTTGGAAAGCAGTATTTCGGTATTTGATCGCCTGCAAAACCTGCTTTAATCACGCCCGAACCCTGTGGGAGGAACATATAAATACGTGAGCTGTAGGCCTCTCAGAAGCAGCAGATTTAGAGAGGATGGAGGGAGGGTGGATAAAGTCAGAGAAGGGAGTAGGAAAGGACTGTGTGAAACAGGTTGGAGTGGAGACTAGGGAAAAGAAGATCAGGTGGTGGATAAACTAGCTAACGCTAAAGAGGCAGGTCACAGAAATCTGGTTAGAAAAGACACTGGAAACTAAACCAGACTGGAGTCTGCAAAGAACAAAGGTGCCAGTCAGACTGCAAGGGGAAGGGCTGGAGGCAGGAAGAGTGGCTGACAGGATAGGGCTTGTTTAAAAGGGACAAGGAAGAAGACATTAGGTATGGCAGCCAGAAAGGCGCGAATCCAAAAAGCCTTCTGTGACATTCAAAGCAGCACAGCAGCAAACACAGAGTGGGTAAAGCCAGCCGCAGGGAGGCCCTGGCAGGGAGTCAGTGCAGGCATCTGGCCCCACAGCTCCCGTCCCCGTCGGTATCATCCAGAGGCATCCTGGGAACCCCATCATCAACTTGGATCTGTGCTGACTCCTTCCCCTCCTCCATTTCCTCTCCCTGCACATGGGAATGACATCTTGAAACAATGAGCAGCTTGCAGGAACACCCAAGTTTTGCAAAGGAACAGATTTTCATAGGATCTCTTTGGATAAGCTGTTTCACTGATAATCCCAGACTACCATAGGAGCAAGCTCTTCTGCAGAAAGAGGAGCAGTTCCATTTTATCCATTACTGGGAGCAAAGCATGCGAGTTTGTACTGAAACCAGTGACCTATGAAGTGCCTGTTCACTCTCAAGGGCTCTGCAGCAGGACTGCTCTGTTTATGAGGCCAAAGAGACATTTTAGCTGCCCCAGAGCATTTTAAAATGAGTAGCGATGCAGCTTCTCCACTGCTTTCCCCTTCCCACCACCTCTGCGTGGGTCATCACTGCTTTCACTTGGAGGTTGAGGCCAAAGAAGTTGCTCAGGGCTCTGCCAGACAAGTTCTGTCTGCAGCAGTTTCTGATGCAGCCATCCCAGCTGCCTGCCCCGTTCCAGTGCCAGAGGTTACCAGCCAGAGCAGGCTCAGCAGAAAGGAATGCGGGGCGGCCCCAGCCTCTCCAGTTCACAGTCCAGCGCCTTATTCCCAAGCTACTTTCATCAGCAGTTTCAGCTGAGGTGCCGGGCTTTGCACAGAGCATATGCGCTCTGCCACCAGGGCCAGGGCACTCCTGCCTTAAAACCACCAGAGTCAGATTTGCCTGGATGCATCTGCAAGAGATGAGTATCAGAAACACTCTGCAAACCAGACCTAGCTAGTTATAAAAGACAGATGGCTCGAACCCTCGTCTCCTGACAAACGCCTGCAGCCAGGCTGGGTCAAGGAGCACACCCAAGCTGGCACCTGGGCAGGACCCTCTGGGCAAGAGGGACTCCCAAGCTCTGCACTAACAGTAGTACCAGTGTGACAAAGTGGCCTGTGAAGTGTTGAAAAGACTTCCCTTTAGACAGAATCTCTTCTGGCTATTCACTTCAAAGTCAAGCAAGGAATAAAACAAAAACACTATTTTGTTTTTCCTTATCATCTCTTATAAACAACTCTATACCTGGGAAATAATACCATCCTTTGTCAAGCCTTGTAGCAAAAAGTTGAATCAAACGCAGTACCATAACCACATCAGAATATTGTGCTTACTGAATATTTTATTCAAGATAATGACTGATCTTGCTGCCAGCACAGTCTGCTGCTGGGAAGTGGTTTCAGGAGAACAATGATGCTTCTATTTTAACACAGAGATCGAAACTTCCTTATGCCAGGCCAAAAATTACCCAGCGTGTCCTGGTGAGATTCCCAGCAAGTTATGTATTCTAAGATTTACAAATTGAAGTTCAAAGTTAACAGAATGTGTCGGTAGTTCAGAACTCCTAGCTGGAGTCAAAGATGAATGACTGTTTTGAACGTGCCGGTAGGATGGGACTTCAAAACAGTTGTGCTTCCAAGTGCCTGGGAATAAACCAAGCACAGCTGTTTGCTATCTCCACACTACAAAGACCTGACAGCACTTTCTGACCTATTCAATTTTTCTTGAAAACATTTTACTTCTTTGAAGATGTGTACACTGAGTAAATCTATTTATTATAGACCAGTTTGAGATTGCTATACAATGAGAGGAAAGGGTTTAAATTTTGAAATAACCCTGGCCGATTCAGAAGGTTTAAAGTAAAGACCCGTTTTTTCATCTTTGTTTCAAATAAGCAAAAAAATGCATCCTCCCTTCTGCTACAAGCTCTGATTTGTTAAAACTTAAAAGAATTTCAAAATTAACATCCTTCCACCAGTAACTATCCTGGCTGGGCTTTCATCCCATTTTGTTTGTTTTGTGTGTGGTTTTTTTTTTGTTTGTTTGTTTTTTTTTAATCTGAGCAAAAGAATAAAAGAAGAAATAAAAACTACATGTCAAATGTAAAGGTCAAGGAAGATAGTCTCATGGAAAATTCTCGTGAGTACCTTGAAGTAACTGAACATGCCTCTTCCACTGGCTCTGTACCTAGTCAGTTATTGATTCATTCATCTTGATGCATTTAGGACTCAAATTTAAATGGAAATCACCAAGAGAGTCAATCTGCCATGTAGCACTTTTTATGGAGAGTGCACGTTTCATACTGTTGTAAAATTATTTTATTAGATACACATTTTATAAGATCAAGAACACACCAAAGACACAACAGCCTTTACTGACAGCTCAGCTGTTTAAAATGCTACCACTTAGACTACAAAGCCAAATTTTACCCTCTTTTATGTAAACAGAGACAATTCCATGGAGGTCAAGGAATCTGCACTTGCATAGGCCACAGCTGAACCATGCTGTCTATTTACATGCGCATTACGTCCATCAGGGCTCTCAGACCATTTATTTCAGAGAGGACTTGTTGGAGTGCGTTGTGGTTTAACCTGGCAGGCAGCTAAACAACACACAGCCATTGGCTCGCTCCCCTCTTCCCCAGTGGGATGGGGGACAGAATCAGAAAAAAAAGGGGGGGGGGGGGGGAGGAAAA
>VYZW01033044.1:39381-57524 GCA_013401315.1 Balaeniceps rex | reverse complement strand
AATGTTTAATTTTCATAGCAGCGAGCAGGTACTGGTTAGGTCCCAAAGAAACCTGTATTGGCATTTGTGCTGTTCAGAAAGTCATTTTACAAAAAAAGATATTTGCTAGTGATACACAATTTTTGAAGATAATAAAAACCTACGTATGTAATACTAACAAATTGGACGATAAAATGGCAGCTGGAAAAACAATGTTGACGGATACATATCAGTAAATACTATACATACACAAAGCTGTACTAAATGATAGTGGTCTCTTACTGCTTAAAATAGATATTTGGCTGTCCTTTTGTCTAGTTCTATAAAAAATCAAACTCAGTGATAGTAAACAACAAACATTATCAGGAAAGAAAATTGAAAGTATCACTTTACCATTGTACAAATTTGCATTGTGCTTGTGTCTGGAATACTGGCTATACCATTGAAAAAAAATGGAAAAGATACATGAAAGGATTAAAAAAATTACAGATTAAAAGAGTTTCCAACTGAGGAAAAAGTACATTAAAAACACTCAGCTTCAAGGAAAATAATTCTTCAGAATGTGGTGATGGACTAGAATCATTGAATACCATGAAGAAAATGAATAGAGAACAATTTTCTGTTCCTTATAACAAAAGAAGGGGCATCTAAATTTTCAGATAGCCTGTTTAAACAAAGAAAAAGAAGTATTTTCTTCATTCAATACAGTTAAATTATCAAACTGATTGCTACAGGATATTGTAGAAATCAGAAGTATAGTAGGTGCAAATTCACATAGCATTAATCAGACTTTTATATTGTTAACAGGGTGGTCCAGGTGTAACTTTTGCCTCAAAAATTCTCTAAACAACTGATTGTCAGAAGGCAAGAGAAAGTATTTGTGGAAGTAAATATGAGTTCTGTTTCATATGCTGCTTTAGTTATTTTATGATAGACATTGTATTGATTTCTGTATGGAAAGAAAAAATGCCTTAAGCTGTTTCTGAAATTAAGAGGAATGTTCAAATTGGAAGTAGAAAAGAGAGGAGGAGGCATGAAACTTTATGATTTGATGGCAACTACTTAATGGTTTGGTTTTGGTTTTTTGTGTGTTGTTGAATGTTGTTAGCTTGAAACTATAGAACATCATAGAAATATCGCGTATGCTATGCCAAACCAGAGCCATTTATTCTTGAAGATATTAAAGGATTGTGATGTTGCAGGTTGTCTACCGTGGAAAGTAAGCCCCAGAGGGGCTAGAAATGGACCCCACTTGTTGCAGGAAAATTCAGCCTACCCCTGTCTAGCTGCTTCAGCTTGGTGCTATTGATAATCAGTTTGATTGCAGCAAGTTTTAGAGCTCAGCAAAGAGACTCTGTGGTGTTAGGGGGCCTTTGAATAAGGATTATAGAGGTAAAGAAGGGGACAGCCAGAGCATTAACCATAAGACTTCCAGGGGATCCAGCATAGAGACTGTAATTTGACAAAGTCAGCATGTAATTTGCTTTATAAACCCCCAAATTTCTCTTCTAATTAGCAGTGGGGAACTTTGTACAAGTTAACAATTGTTTTTCCCTTGTGTACCCATTTATGTTTATACATTGAATTTAATCTGAAATTTTATTTCCTTACAAAGTTAAGTCTCATAAAGTCTTTTTTTCAGAATTTGTGCAGTTCTGCAAATTGGCCTGTGACTAAAGAATAAAATTCTTTAGTTATTATGGTCAGAAATCTTTGGACTGCTGACTGCTAGTTACCCCTTGTGACAAAGCTTGGTAAGGGACTGTGGAATCACTTCTAGGATATTTTACTGTAAAATAAAACATATGGCTTAAACCATCTTCAGCTATGTCTGAGGTGAGAAACTGGATTAAATTCAGTGGAGGTGGAAATATGATAGGTCTTCATTCGAACACAGCTTTACAGGAGCAATGTGGGACTACTCACATGACATGAAGTAGCAAATTATTTCTAAATGTGAGATGTTTTCAACCATATTTCTTATTCGTCCAAAGGCTTTTTGAATGAATCTACAAAAACTAATGATTAGGCTATCAACTTTATCAACTAAGTCTCAGATTTGGAAACAATTTTCCTATAAAACTCTGAAAATAAGAAACTTCTAATGAAAAGTTAGCTAGTTATATGAATGCCAATACTATAGTTGGCATGTAAAACACATGTAAATTAGCTATTTTTATGTAAAACACTGAAGTTTAATGGGGAAATTTTCAGGTGTCATAGAGGAAAAAATGAGATTGCTTATAATGGTTTCCTTCAATAATGTCTGAAAATGCCACTCAATACTATCCTAACAATTTCTGAGACTTGGGAAGGGATGTTGGCATAGTTACCTGTAACAGAACCTCATGCTTATTAAGGACTTAGAAAATAGCATTGTTAATTTTTACTACAGCTTATCTGTAAAGCATTTTTCTGTGGTGAATTAATTCCTTCTTTGTTCTTATTTTCTCCTTTTTCATTTGAGTCTGATTCATGTAGAAAATGTCCATATTCTTAGTTTTATGTACGCAGTTGATTCTTCCCAGCCCCAAATGTTCTCTCCTGAGCCTAAGTACTTGTTTGTTAATTATAGGGATCTATACTGGTTTCTTTTTATTTGTATCAGGAAGGAGAGAGGGATTGCACATCCCATAGATGCAGTTTGAATATGTGTAATAGGTGGGAGTCAGGAGGAAATGAAGGGGGTGTTCATCATTTCACACAGATCAATTCATACTTTTATCTCTCTGAAGATGTAATGCTTAGAAAAATTTTCACTGCAGTAATATGCTACTAAATATGGTACAACCCAATCTATTAAATAAACGTGTAAACAATGCAGTAATGAAGAAATGTGCTTTTCAGTGATATTCATGTTGTCCTCTGCATTCTTTGCCAAATGATATAATACATGTTCACAGGTACTTAGATCTCTTTTTGTAATTCAGAATCTAAAATACTTTCTATACCAAGTCTGTATTGATCAAAAAATAGATAAGAATTTTAAATTGTAAGACTAATTGAGATACATAAAAAAACCTTAGAGTTAGCTTGCAAAATGTTCACACTTAGTATGATTATAAAAGCTTTTTCCTCTGCCAGTATTCAGCCTTTAGTTAAGAAACTTCTGGTAAGAAAGTAAACAAGTATATAGGGATTTTTATTCCTTTTTTTTTTCTGCCAGTGCTTGAAACCTACAGAATAAGGCTGTCATATGATACAGAACTTGTATGCTTAACCTTACGCACCCAATCACTCTTTTAGTTGAGTTTTTGTAAAATGTTAACTTGTAGCATGTACAGTGCATTAGAATACTAGGGTCTAACTGTGATTTTTGAGCTTTGGTTTAGGCCCTAAACAGATTTTCTAAAATCTTCTAAAAGAACAGAGAAGCCAGCATATATGTCTGGGTGGTATGAATACTTAACATGCTATGTACATAAAAGTATGGCAGCAACAGCCAAAAAGCATTTTAAATCAGAACAAATAAAGATAAATTGAATAAATGTTGATTTTGCTTCCTTAAACCATATTTTTAATGCCAGTGCTTTCTAGTGAGCAAAAAGCTAGAGGTGGCTAGATGCAACGTTCATGTGTTTTTTAAAGTACAGAAATCCTAAAATCTCAGTTTTTAAGCCCTGCTTCCATGTAATGACAGCATGCTCAGCGTTTTTGCATTTACTGCTTACTGATGTCACTGGTGTTAGACAAAGCCCTGAGGAGGTATAAATGAAGACAGACCACCTAGCAAAAATAACAGGTTCAAAGGTGTCAGTCCACACATCCACATGACAGAGTAACAATACGATATCTGCCTTACCTGAACAAGCACCATTATAAGAGCAGCCTCAATAAGGAAGTAATATCCAGATTAGAGACAGCGTATAGTAAATTCAATATTTTAAAATTTATAAATCAGCAGAACAAAACTCAAATGTTGTCATCTGTCTGCAAGCACTAACTCTCTTCTAAAACAAAAACAGTCACTTTTTTTCCCATACCTAACTTCCTGTGCAAGCTACAGAGTATTGGGTGGAAAGATGTAGCCTGTGCTGAACAGCCCTGCTAAATCATCAACTTGTAGCTCACTTCCACAAGAAACAGGAGGAAGAATCGAATGTATTTGGGGCACGTACTCTGGAAGCCAACGCACACCCACATGAAGTTTGTCACATGGAAAAAACAGCTGAGGTGGGGAGAAGGCACTCCTCCAGAAGGAACTGGGAAAACTGTTAAGAAAGAGGGCAGAGCAGCCGATCTTGAGTTGAGTGATCTGTAGAACAGATGGGAATAGAAGCAACTGATGGAAATGGAAGATGGGGTTCTGCCCTCTCTGCCAGAATTGACAAGGATATAGTGTGATGTCAATATGTAATGTGAATCTAATGGTACGGAGATGTGTTCGTGTAAGATATGTGTAAACTTCTGAGGTTAGTTCTAAAATGTTCTGGTTTTTTCCCAGATTATTAACCCAAATTCATGAAATTATAAGGATGTTATGCTATTCATAAATGTTTCCCATAAGCCCTTCCCCCTCTCTCTCCATCTTTATATTTGCATATTTTATTGTACCACAGATGCAGAAAAATAACTGTGTAATGTCTCTTGGTGAGATTCTTAGAGGAAGGGTGGTGGTTTTGTTTTGTTTTTTTTTTAATTTGGATGGGACTCAAGATACAAGATTCATTTCCCAGCTGTGTTACAGAAACTTGCTGGCCTCAGGCAATTGCCTTAGTCCCCCATGTGTAAAACAGAAGTAATATTCCTTATCTATTATGATCCAGCTGTCTGATTTATTCAGTTGTCAAAAGTATTTTTTTCAGGCAAAGACTGTTGCTTATGATGATTTGTGTGCAGAGCACAATGGGTTCCCTGTCACTGTCACATGCTTATCTAGATGCTGCTAAAACATAAGCTGTCTTCATAAGCTAAAAATCTCAGACGGAGCTTTTGTCTGGAGGTGTCTGATGTTTCTGCTTTGTATTTAGAGCAGTTAAAACTCAGATTTAGATGCAGCTGCACAAGAATAAAGGTCATCTAACCAATACATTTTTTTTTTCCTAAACTGGAAAAGAAGATACTAGCAGAAGAATCTGTTTATCAGCAGATATTATAATTGTACCAACTGGGCTGCTGAGAGGGTTGACAAGTAAGTAGTACAGTTCCCTTAGGCCAGAGAGAAATGAGGGGCCCAGAGGGCCTCAGGGAATACTGCAAACGGCACATGCTGATCATGCAAGGAAAGGGTTGTCTCAGAATCGCTTCTTCCAGAGCTGCAGCCACTGTTTGAGGTACCAAAGAACTTCCCTTTTTGTCACTTTTCTGCTTCATGCCCTGCTACTATAGTCCGCAGGGGAGAGGGCTTACAACATCTCTCCTTTCCACAGTTCTCATTCCTGGCTCACTGCCCCATGCCATCTTGCACTCTTGCTGCCTCCCATACTTAAGACTTCCTAAATTTTCTTGTAGCTAAGATTACTACAGTGAAAAGCGAAAGTGGGTGGCTGCTGGAATGAAAGAGTAGGTCTTTGAGAAAAACTCAAAATAACAGCTTCCCCTTTCTTTGATGGAAAAGGAGCATTCAGCAATGTATAAACAGAGGAGTGGTGCACAGGCATGGAAGGTAACCTCAGCACTGGACTGTAGCATGTAGCCAGGTGAATAGCAACAAAACTAAATCCTATGGGTGCAGTATATAAAGTAAGGGATTGTACTCTAGCACTTTGCTGACATGACAAATCCAGTTTCAAGTGCAGGATGAGAAATGACCCTGAAATGCCAATGGCTTAAAGGCAAAGTATAGCTTGCTTTTTTTGAAATTTCTGGTTAGACATCAACCTGCCAGTACAAGCAAAATTTTGAGCGTGGGTGCTTCCTGCTTCCTCAGACAGCGTTTAATTCACAAACAAGACAAGCTCACAAGATAGCTGTCGTGGTTTAGCCCCAGTCGGCAACCAAGCACCATGCAGCCGCTCGCTCACCCTCCCCCTCCCCGGTGGGATGGGGGAGAGAATCGGAAGGGCAAGAGTAAGAAAACCCACGGGTTGAGATAAGAACAGTTTAATAATTGAAATAAAATAATAATAATAGTAATAATAATAATAACAATAGTAATTGTAATGAAAAGGAGAACGAGAGAGACAAACAAAACCCAGGGAAAAGAAAACAAGTGATGCAACCGCTCACCACCCGCCGACCGACACGCAGCCAGTCCCCGAGCGGCGATTGCTCCCCCCGGCCAACTCCCCGCAGTTTATATACTGAGCATGACGTCATATGGTATGGAATAGCCCCTTGGTCAGTTTGGATCAACTATCCTGGCTGTTCCCCCTCCCAGTTCCCTGTGCACCTGGCAGAGCATGGGAAGCTGAAAAAGAAAGTCCTTGACTGGTGTAAGCTCTACTTAGCAACAACCAAAACATCAGTGTGTTATCAGCATTCTTCTTACACTAAATCCAAAACACAGCACTATGCTAGCTACTAGGAAGAAAATTAACTCTCTCCCAGCTGAAACCAGGACAATAGCAAATCAGATAAATACATTATGGACAAGAAATTGTGCAGTGAAATTCAGAAACTCTGTCAGAGTATGGGTGGGGAGGATCTAAGGAAGCAGATTAAAGGGAATAGGATAAGGTTGAGACACGAACTGTCAGAAAAATGAAAGAACAGCAAGTATAGTGAGAAGTACTGCTACACTCTAGCCCGTGTTCCCTTCGTGAAAATAGCAACGGTTGGGCAATTTATTGAGTGCATGCACTCGGGAATTCAGAGTTAGCTGGGTTCAGCCAAGGCTTGTGTCATGGAGAGAGAAGAAGCAATCACAAACCAAGAAGATATTAGAAAATAAACGATAACTGAATTTTTGAGTTAGACTAAGCGTGAGAAAAACTGGGAAAAGCTCCTTAGAAGTTTGCAGTTGACAGAGTTTGGAAAGAACACAATTTCATGTGACTACTTCTGTTTCCTTTTGTGCCTTCTTTGCTCAGATCGCTAAATGGATGATTTCGCTGTGGATTGCTTGTTGCCGTCAGAACTATTCAACAAGAACAGGAGCAGTTTGTATGAAATGGCAAGCCTTTTTTGCATTTCCAAGTACATTTCCTCCTTCCTAGCATAGGTTATGATGAAATGAATTACTTGGTCATTGGGCACTGTGTTTTTAAATGTCCTTAGCATGTTACTCTCTCTTACATACCATAAGAACACAGTGGTTGGTTGTATGTGGTAACCATAACTGATTTTGATTTTTAAGATGTAAATACAGATTAGCTTTATGCACACATAGATACTAAATCACATATACTTTTTATATGGATACACAGATTCGTTTAATTCTTTGTATTTCTTACAGCCTTTTATTTAGTTCCTAATTATAGCCAAGTGCTTCAGTTTACTTTCTCTTGTTTTAAATGTGCTTAAATAATTTTGATGGTTGTACAAGCTCTGTTGGTTTTGTTACTGAGTCCAAATGAAGCTTAGTCTGGAGTTGTAGCTCAATTTGTAACTAAAGTATTGAAGTTGTTACTGCCAACTCATCGCTGTTTATCCTTATTAGTAATCATGGTATCTTAGGACTATAGTGCCTGAGGATAGAGTGAAATCTCTGCAATTTTCTGTTGCAGAAACGTTAATAGGTTTATTGCCTCCTGTCTTCACAGAGGAGAGTACTGCATACCGCAGCTCTTCCTATCCTGTATGGTAAGGCTACTGCACATGCACAGAGCAGCTGTGGCTTCACAGAAATACCAGTGTTAATGGCACACAGGCAAAACAGTGAACTTGTATATGAGCAATAGACTGGCTACCTGTTGGAAGCATTTGGCTTATAGCACATATGCAGGATAGCCATTCAGTGGAGGAGCAAGAAAACAAGTGTATACCCTGGAGGTATCAAATGCAATGCATGTGTGCAGGGCTGAACTATTGCACACACCCAGGGTGGCGGGCACTCAGGGGAACAACCGCGCTTGGGCATCACGAAGCAACCTGCACATATTCAACAACTCCAGAGCTCCCAGGACTTGCCAGTTCTGCACTTGTCCAAGGGTGCAGAGGAGAAAGACCTGAGACGTCTCTGAGAGGACAGCTGGGAGGTGGCTGCTCTTACACCCTCTTCCAGAACAGTTCCTGCAGGTGCCCTCAGACAAAATGGGGCCACCACCACCAATGGCTATATAACTGACATAAGCCAGGACAGGAAGTGGAATGGAAACTAACGCAATACATAAGTACATGCAAACTGTAAGGCATCTGGGATCAAGAACAAATGCTCATATAACCACCATTCCTAGGTTGATTGCAATAACATTTTTATTTGTTAATTCATTTCCGCTAACTGACAATCAATTAATGTCTCAAACTATAGCCTGTACAAATCTCAGCAATCTATTCAGCAGTTAACACAGATATATTGTATTAAATTGCTCTGGTTAAGTGGAATGTCAGCAGCATTTATTACAAAATTATGTAGTACCTAGAGCATTTTATATAATGTTTTGCTAAGATTCCATTAAATTATTATACATTTTTGTCTCATAATTTAGAATATATTTGGT
Source organism: Balaeniceps rex (assembly GCA_013401315.1). Classification (NCBI taxonomy): domain Eukaryota; kingdom Metazoa; phylum Chordata; class Aves; order Pelecaniformes; family Balaenicipitidae; genus Balaeniceps; species Balaeniceps rex. The sequence goes on along the minus strand of VYZW01033044.1, from coordinate 49,005 downwards.
GAATGATTTAAATTCCTTTTTTACCCATTAATTTATATCATAAAAAAAAAGTGTGACTAGTTTATGACTTTTCATCCAAACAAGCAACAGTATCCATGGTATAAATAACAGGAACTATTTAGTAGTTCAGACAACACTTGGGCCATTAAAGATGTTTGGGCAGCTAAGTTAATGTAATTCCACTTGCAAAACATACTGATTTTTTTCTCAAAGAAAATGTTTCAAGAAATCAGTTAGTATTTTTTTTCTTTAATAGAATGCAGAAAAGGGAATATATTGAGTTTAGCAGAGTCTTGCAAATGAGTGCATCGTTGCACATGATTAAAACTTGAAAATTAGCAAAGAGGCAAATAAACATTCAAAACACAAGTATAGTCCATTACAAAAATAAACTGTATTTATTTCTGTTTAAGTACATCATCAGTATTGAATTGAGTTGTCCAGGACAATCAAACACAGAAATGCTGTACAGATGCTGTTGCACACCTCTACCCTTTTTTCCTTAAGTAACATAGTTTGGGGGAGGGGGCGGTGTTTCACTGTAGTACCTCTTTTGCATAGTGCATGTATGTAGTACACATTATCTCATACCTACGCTGTGAAATTTCTAACTGCTCAGCTGTATCCTATGCATTCACAATGTTAAGGTATATCCTGAGCTTTCATCTCCTTTCAGCTAGAATACTCAAAATAATACAGGGAAAGAGAAGAAATATGTAATAATAAATAACACATAGATATACATATATGTATATATGTTTGTGGCCACATTCTTCAAAATGCTTACGTGGTTTTGAGAAAACAAAACTCATATTGGCCTTCTTTAAGCCTTTCTACTAAGCAAGGTAGCTACGATATTGCTTTGCTAGGAGAGGCTGTTGGATGTAGTACATATATAGGAATTAGCCTGATGATTTAGAGTCAAGTACCCTGTTCCTGACCCTGGCACAGGTGTTTAGCATAGCTTTTGGAAAGCCATTTTCCCACTTTGTGCCTCAGGCTTTTGCCTGGCATTTGAGACTAATAATACTGATTCTCCTTTATATAGCACTGCAAGATCTACAGATGGCCAATGCTTTGCAAAATAGTGTTCCTTTGTTGGCAGTATTTTGTCTTATTTGGAAATCCTAGCCTTTATGTCCCAGCTCAGCTGATAAATAATGAAGGAATATTCAAATCATTTTCATTTTACATATCTAAAAATAGTGTTATGAAGAAACTAAAAAATCTTGTTGCCTGGATTCTTTGCACAGTTACTGATGAAAGCAGACAGCTTCAAGAGAAGGTTTAGAACAAAGTAAATTACATGAATATCCCATTCCAAGTATATTACATTTTCCTGGGCCAGAAAGGGCTCAGGTGAAGTTGAGGAATAGAGAAATGTGAGTGGAATAAAGAGAGGGAAAGCAAGGGAAAATAAATGCATAAAATGTGAAGAAAATAGGGTGAGAACGAAAGAAAAGAAGCAAAAAAAAGTGGAGTTTGAACTCAGTTTTACTTTTTTTCCTTCCTAATCTGGTGGCTCATTTTTTGCAAGACTTTTTAATATGTCATTTGAAATTGAATATTTAGTTAAAAATTCATCCTAATAATAGCTTGAGGTTGCTTCTTGATAATTTAGCAGTAATAATCCTATCCTGCTCTAATAAACTGTGAAGCTTTTGGCCTCAGAGATTAACCTGAATGTGATTATTATCTAATAAATAGGGAACTTCCTCAAGCTATCATTATATTATTTATAAATCTTCAGACTACACTAATAACTGGCCTGTTTTACTTTGTAAGGAATAAAAACATAGTAATATGAGACCTTGCTATGTCGACCACTCTCTGTCAAGTCAGAAGTAGAGAGAAATTGCTGGGAGAATCTTGGGTGAGTTTTGGTTTATATGCAGAGCACAAAAAGTGAAAGTACATGAAATATCCTGCAAAACAGAGACTGGCATACGAATATCTCCGTGCATTGCTGTTGATAATGAGCTAAGGCAAGAAAGAAGGGGAAGGAAAAATGTACTTGCCTGTTTAGTTTTGTCTCCTTTTACTGGAGGTGGCCAGGTAAATGTTATAGGCGAGATTCACCCAAATTTTCTTCTGTCCGACTGAAATGTTGCCGAGGCCAAAATAAAAGCAGATCCATAGGCTTATATGTAAGCCTATTCATGGACTTCAGGAATACCTGGGTGACCACAGACAAACATTTCAAGGCTTTGAAAAAATGCATCAAGAACTAGCCTTTATATTTAAAAGCTTTTTTTTTTTCCTTGGTGTTTGCATTCTGTGCTTGAAGTATTAGTTTATCGCATTAGAAATTACTGTAATGTCAGTAGATCTGTGTTGCTGCTGAAGGACCAGAGTACTTCCCAAATTCTAGGCCTGAGTACGCCCTTCAGCTGCATCTGTCTGTGTTGTAAGAAGACCTTGCTGTTCATGGCTTTTCGCACAAGAAAAACGCAAACGCACAGGAGCTGCAGCCCTGGGTAATTACAGAACTGGGCTGAAGGCTAGGTCACATAGCAGTAGGTAGACAACCACAATCCTCATCTCCAGTCTTTTATATTGTCTTTGTACCAAAGCTAATTTATAACTATTTCATCGTGAGAGCTGTATTATGAAGGAATTGTGACTTGGAATATCAGAGTTCTTTGCATTTAGCTAACTATAAATACACCGTTAACCATACCATCCACAGCTTGAGCAGCAGCATTGTGGTCATCTGCACTGTTTAATTTTTGGCATGCTGCTTGTCACAGTTTTGATCCATGCCACCTAACATCCTTCCAGGCAATATCCAAGCATGGTTCAGGGAGTAATGAGCCAAAAACTGCTCACAATAGTCAGTATGAATGAGACCACATTTTTTGGGGGGTGAAAAGAGAGTTTAGCTAGATGGATGCAATCTGTGTCGTGCTACTGAAAACATGGTAAAAAAAAAATTATTACAAAAAAAAGAAAAAAAGGAAAAGAAGGAAGCCAGCACAATCCACTAGTGGGAGATTAGGACAGAAAGGGGGAAAACATTTTAATAATGTTTTCTTTCTCATCATATTTGCTGAACTGCAACTGTGATTTTCTAAAATCAAAATAAAATTCAGTCAATTCTTTATTTTTTTGACTGCTTTATTTAAAATAGTTATTGATTTAAAATGCAAAATGATTTAGGAAATGCCTATTCTTTAAACTCTGAACTAGAGCTTTAGCTAACTCAGAATGTTATGTGGTATTGCTATTACACTTCTTTCCTAGGATTGATGATCATAATATTTACTTAAGAGTTTTCAATATTATTTGTATTATTATTATTATGGCTTTGGAATGGTTTGTTTTCATGATAATAAATTAAATTTCCCTGATGATTGATGTAGAAACTATTTTTCAAGTGTGAGTGTATCTAAAAACAAACTTCAGCCATAGGTAGTTCTCATGATTGCTGTTGTCTGAAACTTTAGTTCTTCTAAGTTTGGGTTGTTTTTTCTTTCTGGTAATCCTTATGTCACAGTCACATGTGCAGCCCCTAATAATAACATGTTCTTCTGTTTTCCCTGTCTTTGGATTTGAAGGTCATTCACTCTGTTATTAACAAAATGCTCATAATTTACTTAACAACAGCTACAGATTTGTTCTTCCCACATCTGATCTTTCTGACAGATGTGAATGTCAAGACAATGTGTCTAATTTTCTCTCATGTAATGGATTGCATTTGCTTCTGTAGCACCTTTAAAAGTTATATCTACAATAGAAGTTTCATAATGTCACGGGCCTTGCTTTGTTTGCATTCAATTCACACCCATGATGATCCTTTAGGACACAGTACTGCAAGGTGTTGAGCGAACCCAGAGAGATACTGAGCAATGTCAATTCTCATAGAAACCAGTGGAGTTAAGGGCAGTTTGCTACCCAAGGAGACCTTTAGTATTTCAAAGTTAGTTAATCCATTTGTCTAGTAAAATAAATGGATAAGACTGGTGAGGAAAGCATCCTACCTGCGGCTCCCCTGAGCTGTATCTGTGCTGCAGTCACAGGACTGCAGGCTGACTGCTTTGGCACAAAGCTCTGCATGGGCTGCAAAACCTGTCTCAAAGAGAGAACACTACCTTCCAGGAGGGTTGACATGTTGGGCATGCGACAGAGTTTTCAGAAAACATCTGCCAAATCCAATCACTGGTAGAAGATAGTTTCTGAATCTGACAAAGCACAGTCATGAACTGAACCTGAGTGTGCGGTGTGCTTGGGCCTGTTGGGATTTGGGCCACTCTAAGTATATGCAGAAGTAAAAAATCTTCAGCCTGGGTCAGCAAAATTTCTTAGGTATTTAATCTTAAGATTCCCCATATGCTCTGTGATGTCCCAGTCTGCTGCCCCCATCCCAAAGTAGGCAGCCAAGCCTGGATTCATAATTCCTCATCGTAGGCACTTCACTAAGCCTCATTTCCCTGCACCCTCNGTCCGCAGCCAGTGCCCCCTCATAAACCCCAGCATCAATAACTACAGACCCCTCTGGGGTCCCTGTCTCCACCTGCCCTTTCCCGGGGCCACAGCCGATTTGGCGTGGGGGTCTGAGATAAACCGGGCTCTGGGCCCAACCCTTTACAAGCCACCAGAGAATCCGCTAAGGGCAGCTGGAGGAGACTGTGGGAAGAGGCACAGGGAGCCCAGACGAATGTGTGATGAATGGTGAGCAAGCCAGGAGTCCCCAGCTGTGCACATCCCCATGTGTCCCCACGTCCCCCCCTCTGGTATGGGCTGTGGCCCCCACCAGCCCAGCCGGGTGCTGGGTGCCGGGGCTGGGCCGGGGTGCGGCGCGGTGGGGCCCGCCGCGCTGGGGTGGTGGCCCCGCTCATTCCTCCCCGCGGTCCCCCCCGCACTGCCGGCAGGTTCCCACTTGCCTCCTCTTCCCTGGCTTTATGAGCTCGCTTCGCCCCTGGCTCCGGGCTGCACCGCTGCCGCCTGCCTGTCTCTCCCCATCGCCTTCAAAAACCCACTCGCCCCGTCCCGCGGCCCAGGGCCGCCCAGCGCCGGGCATGGCCGGGCCGGCAGCCAGGCTCCGGGGCTGGGAAAGTCCCGGTGCCGCTGGGAGGTGCGAGCAGGGGCGCCCCGAACCCGAGCCCCGGGGGCCCACCGGCGCCAGCTCCCCCGCCATGGCACGGCACGGCTTGGCACGGTTCCAGTTGCGCCCCGGCATCGTGACGCAGCCTTAATCCAGAGTCACTCCTGGAGCAGCGATGGGCACGAGCCCCCCACATGGCACATCCCCGGGGCCGTGACCGTCCCTTCACCCCTCACCGGGGCCGTACCTGGGTCTGGGTGAGCCCCAGCTGGGCCGCCAGCTCGGCGCGCTCCGGCAGCGCCAGGTACTGGGTCTGCTGGAAGCGCTGGTTGAGGGCTTGCAGCTGCAGGCTGGAGTAGATGGTGCGCGGCTTGCGCAGCTTCTTCCCCTTGCCGTTGATGCGCAGCTCCCCGTTGGCGATGGCCGGGGGCTTCTCGTGCTCTTGGGGTGGGAGAGGAGCAGAGAGTTAAACCAACACGCTGGGAGGTTATAAAAAAAACCAACCCCAAACCATCCCACCCTGGCCCTGGGGGCTGCAGCGGGTTTTGGTTTTTGGAAGTTAGTTTTGGAGGGGAGGGGGAATAAGTAGGGGGGGACCTGCTTTTGCTGAGCTGGTTTGTTAAGGCCCAGGTAAAGCAAAGGGGAAACAGAAGGAGGAAGGGAAGGGAAGGGAAGGGAAGGGAAGGGAAGGGAAAAAAAGAAAAGAAAAAAAAGAAAAGGAGAGAAAAGGAAAGGAAAGAAAGAAGGGGGAAAAGCAAAGAAAAGAGAAAAGGGAAAAGACAAGGAAAAAAAGAGAAAGACAATTGTAAAACACAGGAATGTAATTTTGAACATTTGAATGAAAATGGTGTACTTTTGCACCTGAAGTGTAGAACTTAGTCTGGGCACTCATTGTCTACTCTTGGTTTTTACTTTGTAAAAAGTCTTGTCTTGTGTACAGCAGAAATGAAGAACAAATGCAGGAAAAGACAAACAAATTCATATGAATAGCGTATCCAGCCTTTCCTAGATGCTAAGGGTACATGAACAGCTTCATCGTAATATAATAATAAGTATTTGCAATTACAATATAATGAATAATTATAATAGTATAATAATATGGTGTGACAATACTACAACATATATACAGGGGAGCTTCTTTTCAAACCCAGGAAATTAGTAAGTAAGATATAAAGCATAAAGGAACATAAAGCTTTGAATTCACCAGACATTTTAAGCTGGCTCCTGGGTTATTTCGGGTTTTTTTTATTCTTACAATAGCATTTGAAATCCCATTGTACTCTGCCTCAAAGTCAGACTAGTGCTGCTGTATATAAGCACATTNAAAATAAAATTCAGTCAATTCTTTATTTTTTTGACTGCTTTATTTAAAATAGTTATTGATTTAAAATGCAAAATGATTTAGGAAATGCCTATTCTTTAAACTCTGAACTAGAGCTTTAGCTAACTCAGAATGTTATGTGGTATTGCTATTACACTTCTTTCCTAGGATTGATGATCATAATATTTACTTAAGAGTTTTCAATATTATTTGTATTATTATTATTATGGCTTTGGAATGGTTTGTTTTCATGATAATAAATTAAATTTCCCTGATGATTGATGTAGAAACTATTTTTCAAGTGTGAGTGTATCTAAAAACAAACTTCAGCCATAGGTAGTTCTCATGATTGCTGTTGTCTGAAACTTTAGTTCTTCTAAGTTTGGGTTGTTTTTTCTTTCTGGTAATCCTTATGTCACAGTCACATGTGCAGCCCCTAATAATAACATGTTCTTCTGTTTTCCCTGTCTTTGGATTTGAAGGTCATTCACTCTGTTATTAACAAAATGCTCATAATTTACTTAACAACAGCTACAGATTTGTTCTTCCCACATCTGATCTTTCTGACAGATGTGAATGTCAAGACAATGTGTCTAATTTTCTCTCATGTAATGGATTGCATTTGCTTCTGTAGCACCTTTAAAAGTTATATCTACAATAGAAGTTTCATAATGTCACGGGCCTTGCTTTGTTTGCATTCAATTCACACCCATGATGATCCTTTAGGACACAGTACTGCAAGGTGTTGAGCGAACCCAGAGAGATACTGAGCAATGTCAATTCTCATAGAAACCAGTGGAGTTAAGGGCAGTTTGCTACCCAAGGAGACCTTTAGTATTTCAAAGTTAGTTAATCCATTTGTCTAGTAAAATAAATGGATAAGACTGGTGAGGAAAGCATCCTACCTGCGGCTCCCCTGAGCTGTATCTGTGCTGCAGTCACAGGACTGCAGGCTGACTGCTTTGGCACAAAGCTCTGCATGGGCTGCAAAACCTGTCTCAAAGAGAGAACACTACCTTCCAGGAGGGTTGACATGTTGGGCATGCGACAGAGTTTTCAGAAAACATCTGCCAAATCCAATCACTGGTAGAAGATAGTTTCTGAATCTGACAAAGCACAGTCATGAACTGAACCTGAGTGTGCGGTGTGCTTGGGCCTGTTGGGATTTGGGCCACTCTAAGTATATGCAGAAGTAAAAAATCTTCAGCCTGGGTCAGCAAAATTTCTTAGGTATTTAATCTTAAGATTCCCCATATGCTCTGTGATGTCCCAGTCTGCTGCCCCCATCCCAAAGTAGGCAGCCAAGCCTGGATTCATAATTCCTCATCGTAGGCACTTCACTAAGCCTCATTTCCCTGCACCCTCTGTAGACAATGGAGAAAAACTGAAATCTCCCATTTCCAAATTGCCCTCAGAGGCTGTGCTGTATAACTAAACGAAACTATATTAGGAAGCATTTCTAGGTGCTGCAGCTCGATCACCCGTGCTGTTAATATCTTAGGATGGGCCTGGCACAGTTTTGGCCAATGCTAATTGCTGCCTCCTACTCCCTACCCCTTCTATGTCCCCAACAACTTCGGGGCATAGTTTGAGCATCAACACAATCAGCAGATCATTTCCAAAGGGTAGTTCGGATGTGACCCTGTTGTGGATGGTGAGAGCATTTAGCAGTGTGGCTGCAGGCCATTCTCCATCAGCCAGCAGCAGCAACAGGATTGCAAGTATATTTTATGTACTGGTGGAGACAGCTTTTCATTCTAACACAAAGTACAGGTGGAAGAAATGACACCAACTTTTAGTTATGGGTGGTGTAATTCCAGCATTCATACAGGAAGGAAGAGCCGTGGCATCTAGTTTCTTCTGAGCATTTGGTTTCCAAACCATTCTTGTGTTTCTTCGGAGGCTCTTCTAATTGCCAGACTATTGACATAGCTTGGGTTGTCACTTAACTTAAAACCAAGTCACACAGAATTCAAGCAATGAGGATGGTGGCTAGTGACGTCCTGGTGTTCTGGTCCTGACTGTAGAGGTTACATTTGGATGGTGTAGAGACCTTCTGTAGCCAAGGAAGTCTTCATTTCTCAAGCCAGAGAATCAATTTTCACTGAGAAGTAGGAGATTGAACTCAGACTGACGAGAGCCAAATCCCCCACGGAAGTGCATTGACCAACGAACTTCATGGCCAAATATGGCCACAAATACTTTCTGTTTCAGGTGCTGTCAAGGGACCCTGATCTTTTGAATCATGATTAGATGGAGATAGTGAATGTGTGCAACTGGGTCAGACACCCAATGGTCAGCATTTCCCAAGCTCATGTGCACTATTGCAGAATTTTTTCACTTAAACCTTTGTTCCTGACAGTAACCCTTCTCTTTGTAAAAAATCTATCTCCAGAGACTACTAATAAATTTGTTAATATTCAGATAGCATTTTGAATCCTGCTCTGCTCTTTTACACCAAAGAAGATTAACTCTTCTATGTATGACCTCATTAGTTTTGTCAGTTTTAAGTATATGCCCAGCCTTGTCCTTGGCTTTGGGAAAAGCTGAGCAACATTTGCAGAATCATGTTTAATGAAGTTTTGGCATTCAAGGGTATAACAAATGCAAATATCATAGCATGAAAGTAATATTTGCATGTCATAGGAGGTAAATCCTGAAATATATTTAAATATAATAGTATGACACTGGAGCCATTCCTTGAATTTTGCCAATATCTGCTAGATGACATAAGGGAAAGGGAANTTTTCAAACCCAGGAAATTAGTAAGTAAGATATAAAGCATAAAGGAACATAAAGCTTTGAATTCACCAGACATTTTAAGCTGGCTCCTGGGTTATTTCGGGTTTTTTTTATTCTTACAATAGCATTTGAAATCCCATTGTACTCTGCCTCAAAGTCAGACTAGTGCTGCTGTATATAAGCACATTCCTTTCACCACTTTTGAATATGGGGTCACCCAATTTTGTTGAGGGCAAAGCTCTGAGGAACGATAAGCAGGAGTGCTCAGATGACCTTCTCTGTACCTTCATACATTCTCTAGAGCATGTCACTTTGTATTTGTCTCGGTCACATTGCTCAGATGCAGTATCTTCTCCCACTGTAGCATGAGAGATTACAGATGTCAGGACTGCTGGCCATGATTGTTGTTCCAGTCATGGAAATTCACAGTTTGCACCTGTGCTTGAACACCTGCAGGATTTAGGGTGATCTGGCAGTTTTCAGCTCCCTGCTGTGATTTTGATGTTCACTGGCAAAG
>VYZW01033044.1:1839-36597 GCA_013401315.1 Balaeniceps rex | reverse complement strand
CTTAAGCATGACCAGAAGTACTCCCCACTATGGCCAGCTCTTCCCTTCATCTTATTTTCCTTTAATATTTTCATAAAAACTTTACTACTGTTTCTTGTGCCCATTCAGTACTTGCAGCTTTGTGTCCTGAGCCACTGCTCAGATCATCTTGCTTATCGAGAGCACAGAGGGAAGCCATGCTGCAGAGCTTTTGCCAACCCAGCTATATTGATTGAGGATATCCCCAAGCACCACCAAACTGACATCGTGCTGTTCCCAAAGCTCCTGTGAACTTCTGTTTTTTGAACAAAAGCTTGTTGTTTGAACTAAAAAAACTTGTTTGTTTTCTTAGTTTATGTCAGAGTCATAAAAAGACAGAAATGTGTCTGCTGGCCTTGGATTGGTGTTGGGGATAGAGTGTGGATGCAATTGTAGTTGCAGAGCCTTTGCCGCTGAAAGTCTGTCATGTGGGCAGAGCTTTTGAATAAAATACAGAAACAGGGCAGGTGCTCTTATGGCAGAGGTAAGCACCAGATTCAAAACTGCAACTTGAACTCCTCCCCGCTTCCTCCACCCAAATGACAGCTGCTTAGTCTTGAATCAATAAACACGTGTTTAGTTTCATTTTTTAACTCCAAGTCTCTCTAGTGCCTAGAGTTCCCCCTTTTTATGTGACCAGACTGCACTAACCATGACATAGCTAAGTTCAGTGCCTAGATTGGGTTGGTGTCCAACAAGGATCTATCAGAAGGAGAGATCTCAGAGCATCCCTAAGACACAGCAGAGGGATTGGCCTGCTTAAAAACAGTTATGACAACTGCTTTCTTTTGAGGACAAGGCTAGAAAGAAAACTGCTTTCTCTTTCAGAAATGAGCCTACTAAACATTTGCCAAGGAAGTGGGAGAAGCAGCTCTGCTGAGGGTGCCTTGTGACCTACATCATTCTAGAAAGACATCCTTAGTACTGTGCTACAAGTCATTTAAATTAATGAAGGATGCTTCCTACCTTCCCGCTTAATCCTATGTCCTGGTGCAAAAAAGGCATCAAGATTCATTGGGCTACAGAGAGGGAGGAAGAATGTTCACACGGGAGCATGGTAGCCAGGCCATTTACTGGTCCTTGCTTCAATAACTGGTTATTTTGTCGAAGACATCATGGACATCATGGAGGGACAAAGTTATAGACCATCTGATCAAACAAAGGAACTGGGTGATGCTTTTGAGCAGGGGATTGAACTTTAAAGTTCAGTTAATAAAAAGTCAGAGGCCTATTGAATTCTGCCGGGTGCAAAGCAGAGTTTTAAGGAAGGTAATTTTGGCCTTTGGTACCAATCTTCCAACTAAATCCCACTAAATGGACCAATTTTTTTTTTTTTTTTTTTTTTTTGACTCTGGTGCTTGTCCTGCAGCAGCCAAAGAATACATGGAGCAGCTGGATTTTTTTTTAGAAGTACTTTATCAATAACATAAAGAGTATTTTGTCTGTGATTATTTTGGGACTCTATGGATTATCAGTGCCACCTTTATGGTGAGCCAAAGTCCATTCTTAGGAAGCCTTCAAGCCATCTAGTGCTTCAGGGCTTCTGTTGCAGGTATCAATTTTAAGTGAACCCTTCCTCTAAATATAGCACAGCCACACAGCAGTTCTCTGAGCTCTGTATTAAACATTGTGTAAAATCCTGGTTGTCTCTGTAGTAACATAGCTACCAGGAAACTCAGGGGACAACCACGTCAGACCTGTGAACATTTCAAAAATTGAAAAACAGTGTGCTCTGAGGAGCCTGCAGAAAATCTCGCCCTTGGATTCAGCTGATGTTACCATGTCAGCATGAGTCGCTTGAGGGAGGAGGGAATAGCACTGCCATTCTATTTCTAAACACTCTTCTTTACATTAGTTTAGTTTAGGCAGCATAGTCTCATTTCAATCTATGCAGTGTTATACTGTTGGCATGTTACTTTCACTATTCACTTAAAAATAGAGAATATAAACCAGGGAATGTAAACTGCAGCGAGGGTGACATGGAATTTTTCCTCTTATGTAATAAATGCAAAGTAATGAATATGTATGCAATCGCTTTTTTACTGCATGGGAATACCATGAATAGGTCTTTGTGCCTCTATCATAGCCCCTGTAATGCTACAACCTCATGGAGATTCTCACATAAATCAAATGGCACAGAAGAATCTAATTTCTTCTCATTACCAAATGGGAAAGATGCCCCTTCTTGCAGGGAGTGACAAAAAAAAAAAATCCCATAGATGTTTAATTAGAAATATTAAAAGTGTATTTTTGTAGACCAAAAAAAAAGAATGTCATAATAAAAAAAAGTAGCCTAGGAAGGAAACACATTGCACTTTGAACAAACGATCTCTTCTACCCTCTATCAGTTCTTCTGCAGCAGTGATCATCCAGATAGCTGCAGAACTTGTGTTAGCTGTGCCTGCATCTCTTTATAGCTGTTTTCTGTGTTAATTTATAAAACCTGTGAAAGAAGATGTAAAAAATCATACATCTAGCTAATCGCATGAACTAGCCGTAAGATTCACATTCTGCAATATTTGCCCAGGAAATTAGGGTCTTATTTTGTAAACAGCTGACAGAAATGGCATGCAACAAAGTGTTTGATCAAGTAGTTTGAACAGTTAAATACAGTGAAAAGTTAATTAAATAGATCTTTGATGAAAATAAATGTTGTCAGAACAAAGCCTTCAAGCCACGGCATATCTCTGAACACCTCTGAAGCACCACTGTACTTGCCACCTATTCGAAATAAGAAGTTGTGCTGGTTTTGCCTTGGATAGAGTTAATTTTCTTCACAGTAGCTAGTATGGGGCTATTTTGGATTTGTGCTGAAAATGGTGTTGATAACCAAACCAGGGATGTTTTAGTTACTGCTCAGCAGTGCTTACAGAGAGTCAAGGCCTTTTCTGCTTTTCACCCCACCGCACCAGCAAGCTGACTGAGGGTGCACAAGAAGTTGGGAGGGGAAACGGCTGGGACAGCTGACCCCAACAGACCAAAGGGATATTCCATACCATATGACGTCATGCTCAGCATGGGGGAAAGCTGGGGGAACAAGAAGGAAGCGGGGGACGTTCAGAGTGATGGTGCTTTGGCTTCCCAAGTAACCGTTACTCGTGATGGATCCCTGCTTTCCTGGCTGAACACCTGCCTGCCGATGGGAAGTAAGTAGTGAATGAATTCCTTGTTTTGCTTTGCTTGCGCGCACAGCTTTTGCTTTACCTGTGAAACTGGCTTTGTCTCAACCCATGAGTTTTCTCACTTTTACTCTTCCAATTGTCTCCCCCATCCCACTGTGGCGAAGTGAGCGAGCGGCTGTGTGGGGCTTAGTTGCCAGCTGGGGTTAAACCATGACAGAAGCAAAATATGCAGAAGTGAATTTTCACTTGAGTCTAGTGAGACAAGCCTGAATCTATTTGTTACTTTTGGATTATTTGAACTTGAACGATTTTATTGTCCCTACAAAAATATCTTCAGAAGAAGGCGATTCCTAAACCATTGATCCAAACAAAACTCAGTAATTCATACTACATCCTCTGCAATATCTAAGCATGGCTCGGGAGTGCTGTCGGAAAATCTGAACTCCAAATGCTTTGTGGGTGGAATTCTTCCCTCTGTGCCTACCTTGCACTGCCTGTGAACCCACAAACCTAATGCCCAATAGGTTGCCTGAAAGCAAGTGTGGCAGGTTCTTATCTAACATTTAAATCGTGAGACTGACTCAATGTGGGATAGTTCTCCTTACAATTTCCGTTCCCTGGCCAATTTGTTTGTCAGGTTGCTGTATGTATGCATTTATTTTAGAACTACCGTTTACTATTTTATTAAGTCATGATTGCTAAGCAAATACATCCTTTCAGTCACCATAATACAGAGCTATTGTTTTGAAAATTTGTGCTGCTTAATTTACAAATCCAAGACGATTTAATCTTCTATCTTCTCCAGCAACACAATGGACTTTGCCAATCATCGTACTAAATTTGCCTAAGAGATAAGAGCTAATATGAGCTCGTTCAGCTTTGCCATCTATCATGCAGTAGCAGTGAGTGTCCTGTTTGGTATGCAACATAATTAAATGTTGTCCCTGAGGAGTTTACATATTGCTTAGTTGCATTCTCCTGTTATAATAGGAAAATTGCTGCACCTTGTAAGCTTGATCTCCACAATCCTGTATCAAAGACGTGTTTGTTTACTGTATTTTCAAATAGAAGATATCCATTTCAGAAGGTAAAGGCCTTGTAAATATGTTTGCTTTTAACCGAACAAAATAGGTGGTATCACGATACATACCTGAGGGCCCTAATGCTGGGAGTGCTCTGCAGGTCAGACTGCTCCAGAGCGCCAGCACTGCGCAGCCCCCGCTCCATCTCAGAACCACAGTTCGCCCCACAGGAGGGCTGCAGCGGGGTGCAAAACAACGTCAAAAGGGCGAACAGCCCCAGGAGGCAGCAGGACCGGTCTGCTCCTCAGGAAAGGTGAGCCAGGAGCCAAAGCTGGCAGCAAGGCTGGCGGGGCAGCACCCTCACCCGCAGGGGAGCAGCAAGGAACGAGGAGCGGGTCGGGTGGCAGACAGGGCCAGCCCAGAGTCCAGCAGTCACCAGAGAGATGGTAAGGTAGCTCTGAGGTCAAGCCAAGAAATCAAGCATCATCAAGGTCCACGGCCAGGCATGGATGTATCTGCAACTCGGCTCAAGGCATGGGCCCCAGCTCCAGTGCCACCCCCAGGTGAAGGGTGACCATGGCCTCCTGCAGCTCTTGCTCACACAGCCTGGCTGCACCATCTCAGAGCTGGCCTGGGCACCCGCAGCCAGACCCCCAGGAGGGGCAGAGAGGCTGCAAGTTTCTCCTGACAAATAGGAGACACGGAGACTGCTGAGGCTGCCATAAAGCGCTGTAGTTGCCCTGTGTTTTGGAGCATCCCAGAATGATTCCCACAGTGTTTCCACAGGAAAGTAGTGTGGGTGCTAAAGAAGTATCATGGTCTTCAGCGTCTCCTTAGTGCCATGCCTGCGTAAAGCTGTAAAGCCAATGACAGCACGGATCTCTACCAGTACATAGAGCTAAGGACATCTATAATAATTCCCAATCCCACATTTAATTGTTATTTTAAAAGGTCATTGACTATTTGAGTCACTTTACTTTTAGAAAATCAGAAGTTAAACATACATTGTCCTTTGTTATTTCTGCAAGCACAAGACATATAGCACTAACACAGCATGCAAATACTGTTTACTTAAAGCATGATTTTAAAGCCTTCTTTATACTCAGTCAGCACTGAGGCCTATACGTATTTTGTACACAGGCAGATTTGTAGATTTATATAATTTACCCTAGTTTCATACAACATTAATTGCTGATTAAAATCAGGGGAAAATGAGCAGAGAATTGCATGATCATTAGTTTATTGAATGCTTTAAGAAAAATTACTATTATAGGGAACTATGTAGAAATAGTGGGAAATGTTCAAATCCACAGGAAAAAAATCAAACAAACAAAAAACCTGAAAAGTAGCAATAAAATTAATATGAAGGCATAAATTACTTCTGATCTCTGGTCCAAAGAAGTAGAAAAGCCACAGATAAAGCTGTGTGCCAAACTCCACATGGGTAGAGATTCATTTTTCAGATATTTAGCAGGGAAGGACGGAATTGTCACCGCACTTCACGCAGGCCAGGACAAGAGAAGAGTCCCTGTTTCCTTTATGCATTCACTGCTTGGTCTTGTTCAAACACATCCTTTAAAGACGGAATATCAGGAGCTATTTGCCCCATATCCCCTTCTGTGAATATGCAGGACAGGAGTGGCACAAAGAGCTCTGGTCTTCTTCATGGGTGCGCTGGCTGTAAAGGAAGGTAATGAGGCTGCTGCACTGCAAGAACTGAACATGCTTATTTCCTCCTCCACCTCCTCAAGCAAAATAGAAGCAGAGGTGCAATTAACTATCAATAATTTGTTTTCTGGCTTTCCAGGACAGTGCAGATATGCAGTATTTTTTTGCTTTGGGTATGTTGTAAAATTATAATCTAACCTTCCTAAACATTCAGGAATGCCCAGAATCAAAGCCCATATAGCACCTACATTATCAACTTTTTTTCTTATGTGAAGATTTGCTTAAAGTGCCTGCTTGCCCCAGCCACCCATAGGCGTAGTTAGTTGACTCAGACTTTCACACAAGATTACAATCATAAAATTTGCTGAATTTTATATGCTAGAAGCCAGCTTTTAGGCAGAAATTCCCTAAAACTGAATGAAAAATAACATGCATGGCCCATACTTTAGACGTACTGATTAATGTCATTCACCCATCTTGTGTTTTCTCCACAAGACTTCAACACAGAGCTGCCATCCCTCAGAAGGGTGTGCTTCACTTTTAGGCCACCCATTTTACAGATATGCTAAGCATAACCCTGAACCAGGGTCAACGTCTAACAGTAATAGTATTATATGCCCTATTTCACACCCCTGAAATATTGCCTTGTTTTTAAGGTGGTGTGTTTACAATGGAGACAGAGGAGAATGTTCCTTCAAAATGTTAAGAAAATTTGTCGTAAAGTTTTTGAGTTAAAGGCTGCAGACTTGCCCTGATCTGAAATCTGAACATTTACATTTTTTTTTTTTCCTTTTCTTTCCATATTGCTTCAATGCCTTCTTGCTAACAACTTTGTGCAAAAGTTAAATTTCCTGGGACCCTTAGACACTAGCCATGGTTTTGAGACAAATTCTTCACTTTGATCATTTCTTCCAGTTAATTGTTTTAGGTCCCAATTCTGTGAGAACTAAGTAAATAATGATAATTTCACTTATATCAAGAGCTTAATAGAGGGTTACCATCAACTTTGCTGTAAGCAGTGTCAGTCCCACTACAATAGGATTGGTTTGCAGTTTTATTTCATGGGCAAATTGGAACTTCATGTGGCATATGTAGCTTCTGTAAGCCTTCTTGAAAAAAGAAAAAAAAACACAAACCAAATCTTACTTTTCACCTCCCAAGAATAAAGCTAGTGAGATCTTAAGGCAAGAATAAATTTCTTTCTCAGGGATGATAGATATATGCTATGGACCAGCACCACAGTTGGCAACTGTACCTTTCTAGTTCTGTAGATATCTTTTTTCAGGTGTATTGGCAGCATGGAGAAACAGATGGAAGCATCTGGATGAGACAGGAAATGTCATCTCAAACTGGGGCTCTCATTGATTCATGACAATTTTTCTGTGACTAAGATTATGAAAAACAGTGATTTTTTTTTTTCCTGCCTCATGAAATAAAGTCATTTTTAATTTCTTCTTTTGAAGAGGAATATTGTTATTACCAGATGGTGTCTGTACACCATTTTAAAAAATAATGAATGAGCTTTACTTTAAGGTTTTTTTTCTAAATGTCATGTCCTAGTTCTTACCTAATTAATTCAAGGAAAGCCTAAAGGTGCATGTGGTATCTGAGCTCAGATTTGATCATCCTAATGCTGATTTCTGGTTTCATATCTGTATACCTATACATGCTGGTAGACCCAGCAAATTCATAAAGGCTCATTCAGGTTGGAGGGCCTATACTTTATTTAGTTTTACAAGGCCCAAGGATAAATCCCAAATCTATAAAGCAAACTGGGAACCATTATATCAAGGGGATTTATAAAGCTGTCAAGGTGAATTGATCATTAATGGTATTTTTTCTAAAATACAAGTAGTATGAATGCAATTCATAGACAATGTCATATAAAAAGGTATATTAATGCAATTAAAATCTAATGAATTACAATTCAGTTTCATTAAAATCCAATTACTCATCTAGATTTATGTAACTGGGACCTGAAATTAATGATGGAGGTTTGTTTCTGTCATGTATGTGCTACCCTCAGTCAGAGTTACTTCAGTCACAACAGCTAGGCAGCTGGGATTTAAAGTTTTTTCAAAAGATTCAGCTGCCTCTGAGTCCATGAGAATTATTGCTACACTTTCCTTCCATTTATACTGTTATTTCCCAGAGATGATTTGTGTTTTTCAGTGTGGTTGATGTGATCTCATTAGCAGTCAGAGCTCCTGTGCATCAACCACAGAACAGCTATCTGGTTGAGGGAGGTGATTGCCCCACTCTACACCGCACTGGTACGGCCCCACCTCAAGTACTGTGTGCAGTTTTGGGTGCCTCAATATAAGAAGGACATCAAACTATTAGAGTGTGTCCAGAGGAGGGCAACCAAGATGGTGAAAGCTCTCAAGGGCAAGGCTTACGAGGAGCGGCTGAGGTCACTTGGCTTGTTCAGCTTGGAGAAGAGAAGGCTGAGGGGTGACCTCATCACAGTCTAGAACTTCCTCAAGGGGGACAGCAGAGGGGGAGGTGCTGATCTCCTCCCCCTGGTAACTAGAGACAGGACATGAGGAAGTGGAATGAAGCTGCATCAGGGGAAGTTCAGATTGGACATTAGGAAAAGGTTCTTCACTGAGAGGATGGGGTGTCACTGGAACAGGCTCCCCAGGGAAGTGGTCATGGCATCAGGCCTGTCAGAGTTCAAGGAGTGTCTGGACAATGCTCTTAGTCATATGGTTTAATTTTAGGTTGTCCTGCGAGGAGCTGGGAGTTGGACTTGATGATTCTTATGGGTCCCTTCCAACCTGAGATATTCTATGATTCTATGATCCTTCATTTCTTTCCGCTTTCCTTATGCCACCTGTCTTCCATGAATCCTTCTAAAGTTATGAGTAGACTTTCGGAAGTACTTAGGCAGTAGCAGCTCTTACAGGAATGGTTTCAGAGCTTCTGGATACTGAACACTTCCAAGTTATTTCATCTAGATGCTTAACAAGGAAGAAAAGCCACCTGAAAGATTCATGAGAAGCTGCGGTAGTTTTGCCCTCAGTCTGTTTCACAGACTGGCCAGTGGCAATGACGCTCTATTGCCAGAAACACAGGAACAGTACATCTTCTATTACCAGGTGTTTGTATTTGACATCTGTTACTCTTTTATGTAAAAGAATCTTTTTTGAAGTTTCCTTCATTTCAACAGAAATATAAACAAACAAAAAAAAGAAAACCTCTTTGAACATCTCTGTCAATTTTACCAAATTCCATTCATATGGAGAAATGCTCATAGAGAAGGTTATAGCTGTTTCCCAGTCAGACAAGTACGAAGTTGTCCCTCATGAAACAACTGTCTCGGTTGGATTAGTTACTTCTTTAATCTCGGGTGTATTTTTTCAAATGGTATAAGACTCCCCAGAAGAAATCTGAACAATATTAGCAACTCTGCTTTGAGTTGTCTGTGCATAAATGGGCGAAGAGTTAATGTTGATGAGCTGAGATCCATTTAGTTTCACAGGTTAGTCCATAATCTCTATGTTGTCGCATGCAAGCACAGTAAGTTTGTGAAGGTAGATAAAACCAGTGTACTGAAGTTTTGTTGTTTCTCCACCCCACAGCCAGGAGCATCCACAAACAGCCACTCTTATCAGCACTGTAAGTGTACCCTAGTTGTTACCTTTCCTTTCTCATGGTACAGAGGCTAGACTGAACAAAGTACTGATAAGAATATAATACACAACGTTCCTGCTTAAGCATGGAGCCAGGCTACACATTCAAGCAGTCTTTTCCAACTCTAATATTCATTAAACAGATTCTACTTAAAAGTATCAGTTGATGATATGTTAAGAGCCCAATATCTTACCTTACCTTGCTAGTTTTATACACCTTATGCCTACATGGGGTAGCTAGTACAGATTAAGTTAGGATGTGAATTTAAAACAAGAGAAAGCACTATCTCTTAATATACTTCCTGTGCAGACTTCAAAATATAGTTTCAGCATGAAAGGAGAGTATCAAAAGCATAGATCTGAGTTGAGCACCATTAGCTAAAAGCAGGACAGCTTCACTTGACCAGGGTGCTAATGAAAAGCTTTGTGTTGTATACTTTGCTCTTGAGCTTAATATTCATTTTCTTGGGCTTCATATGTGCTATGGAAAACTGCATTTTTCCCAAGCTTTCTCATGGCAGTTTTCCATAAAAGCGAAAGGGAATCAGCAGATCAGGCTCTTCTGCAATCTGTCATATGACAAAAGTGCAATTTACCTTTTCAAGAATTAGTATTCTCACTGCTAAAACCAAATAACAATATTATGTGTCATTCTCCTTGGAGATCTCCAGAGGAAGACGTACCATACAAAATGCTAAGAGCACTTGTTGTGTTTTGGAAGTGGATCCCCCAGAAATGGTCCTTGAAGCATACAGATTAGGTAGGTATTGCACCCTTCAAGCACCTCATCCTCTTGTATAGTGTTACGTGTCATGTTTCATTTCATCACGCTCTGCTTTTCTGTATGATATCCTCATACTAGATAAAGTCCAGTGGTAAAAAAGATTGTTTCATTCAACTTTCAGCAAAGGAAGAGAGAGGAATCTCAGGGCATCAACACTGCACCATTCCCAATAGCCATTTTGTGTAATAGAAAAATTCTGCTTTCAGAGAACTTTTCTTCATAGCCCATCCCCAATGTTGCTTTGGCTATGCCTCCAGTTCCTTTGAGCTACCTAAATTTTTAATCCACCTACAACACAACTCATTCTTTAGAGAAAATTCATGTCCAAAAAACAACATTCAGGAGAGAGAATCTGCTGAAATAATTCCCCCTACTCTGACAAGCTGAGATAAGAACCTCTGATCAGTTCTTCAAGGTGCATCCTCCATGGGAAAGGGCTTGGAGAGAAGAGGGGTCTAGCTGGCATTCATTGTCCTTACTTTAAACAGTTCAAAAACACTGCTGTAGAAAGATCCTGAACTAGCAAGTGAATAGAGCTAATACTGCAGAAGAAAGAACATTTTTTTAAAATCTTTTAATTGCAATTTCTTGGGGGTTTAATTATAGTTAAATAGTTAGGTAAATAAATTTATTTCTTTTATTTCTATTACTATTGAATGTTTAATTAACTTGGTAGATAGAATTAAATTATTCTTTTTCTTAAACCCCCTTTTCCTAACAGTCGTTATCACCAAGTGAGCTCACAAATGGAGGACAACAGTCAACCTTTATATGGGGTGAACTGACAACTGTCAGTGAGTCTATTACTGAGGCAGAATTACAGAGTTCTCAGGAATGGAGGCATGTGCTTTTCATCCCAGCAAAAGGGCTGTTTGGGGGAGTGGTGACACTAAATGCCATCTCATTAGAGAATAATCTCCTCTGGCAGGCAATAATCAAAACCCTTTGGCAAGCAGCAAGAAGGATGTTTAAATGACTTCAATCTTGGAGAATAAAGCTACTCATGACTAATCTATTTGCAGAGAAAAAGCAACATGGGGACTCAAAAGCAAACACCCCACAAATCCCCTGTGTGATTTTCAGGTAGAAACAGAGTTCTATCAAATCTCTGAAACTGCCATATAGGCAGATTCAGGAGCATTTAAAGATAAGAAAATGCAGGAGGTTAGCAATGAGGAGTTAGTCAGTCAAGTTAAGAAAGTTTGCATTATCCTTATCCTATGTCTTGACGTAACATTCTTTGCATTTCACACTTCAGAGTGAGTTATGTAACAGTTACCCTCATTTTAGAGATGCTCAGAAAGCCCTAATATACGAGACATTTAGTAGAAGGGCCTCCCATTCTTACATGCATACAGAAAGAACCAACTTCCAGCACACTTTCTGCATGAAAATCCCCTTGATTAAATGTGTAGTCATAATTGCATATAGATCAAAGTGCTAATCATCTTGGCTGACAGCACCAGTGATGCAAAGCAGTAATATTCTACCCTTTGAAAAATGCCCTCTCTGACTGTGAAACACAGACATGCTTTGCATTTGCTGGTTTAATGTGTTTGGAGCTTCATAAAGCTGGGCTTCTATCTTGCAAGTTTTCCTTGGCAGATGTCTATCAATCAGCATCTTTTCATTAAGCTGGCAGCCACTGTAAGAAATATTTAATCTCTGAGCAGCTCTGTGCTAGGGAAGCTGCCCTTCAGTACAGGTCCTTGTAGAGGTCCCTGTACCAAAAGGTCTTTGTAAAAGAGCTCACAGCCCAAAGCACTAGTTCTGTAATGATCTCTCTGTCCAAAGACCCCTGAACCAGTGAAGAATTTATTATGTTGGCCTCTCCCCATAAGGAGGTTTGAGGAAAATGGGAACCAGAGATAAATTAAGCAATCTGGGATGCAGAGCAACAGTCAGTGAAGGAAAAAATAAGAACATATTTTTACATGTTTAAAGTGAAAAAAAGGGGACTAACTGCTCTTAGATACGTTCATGTAAGTGAGACAGAGTCAACGATAAACTGGCAGGCATACTGGCAGAGTACTGTATTTTTCAGTACTCTATTCTTCCAAGGATTGGGTTTCTAAAGAAGTTTAAAAAGCATAGCACTAAATCAGACATCAGCAAAGCTCTGAGCTTCTTGAAAACACTGCCATGACCAGGCCTGTGGGCTTTGTTATCTTGCATTCTTGTTACAGGTATTTCATGACAAAAAGTTGAAAGGTTTTTCCAGAGCAAGGAACAAGCCAGAAGAAAATAAAAACAGGAAAAGATTAGAAGATTTTGAAGATGGGAAGATTGCTATGTATTCATTAATGATCTAATTATCAGTATAATGAATGGCTGTATTGGGTCACAGGGCTATTTAGTGTATATGAACATTGTTATGAATTAATAATAGGCAATGAAGAAGCAAGTAGTACTGCTACAGCCACAACTGTCCAAAGATATGAGAAGACTAGTTTGTATTAAAAAAATAATGTATTTTATTAAACCAGCTAACAGAGCTAGAAAAAACAAAGTCTCTTCTCCAGATTGGAAGCAGGAGCAGAAAATTTTCAAATCAGATGCTGAGTAAGAACAAGTGGTTTCTGCTAAACTTCTGCTAAACTTCTCCTATGCTAATTGATATGACCCAATTCTGATAAGCACAGGTGGACCAGAGCAAGCAGTTTGCAAGAGAATAGGTGTTAGGGTCATTAGGTCCCAGTCTTGGAGAAGAGTAAGAAATATTGCCTAAATCATGTGAAACACTAAGGATTTACTTCAGGATCAGAAGAGAAGGAAGACATTTTATTTATTGCATCGACAAAACAATATCTCTGTGGGTCTGTGACTTTAAGTATTTGGTAGAGTTATGAGGATTAGTTCCCAGGTTTGTCTTTTGAAAGTATTTTATGTCTCCTCTGAGTATCAGGACTGAATTGTCAAAGTTGAAGTAGCTGCTCTGTGAAAAATTTTTCCCAGTGGTAGCTGTATATTTATGTCCTGCATCGATTGCATGCGTGAATTCATTTTAGTACACAGCCGGTGTGTTGTTTTATCCAAGTAATTTCAAGGATGCTATTTTGTGCACTAGATGAAATTCTGGAATGCACATGTTTAGATGTTTATTGTGAGAAGGAACACTTTGATCTATGTTGCTATACATTATCAAATAGGATAACCAAAGATCAACATGCCTGCCTCTAGAAAACCAGCACTCACAAAACCCTCTTAATCAGTCTAAAGATGATGTTCACCAAAAAATGGTATTCTTCTAGGGAAATAAATCACACCTGAGTATTGTTGTGACTTACTACAGTACAAACTAAACAAAATAGAACAGAACCCACTGCCCATACACTTCTTTATAGACCAAACATTTTGCTAAGCAAATTTCAATGTATATTGGGTTTTAAAATGGAAGTATGCACTAGACTTGAGCTTGTCCTATATTGCAATCTGTATAATCAAATTATTAAATATGTACAATCTATTCTGAAAGACAGCTCACCCAGAACCCTCTCTGCCTCTGTCACCCTCCCAACTCTCCTGAGCTTTCAAGTAGTCCTCCACAGCTTATCAAAGTTCTCATCAAAGCAAGCTTTCCGTAAACCAGCAGGCATCATACAAATGAAAAAGCTGTCAGCATGACTCCACAGGCACTGCAATAAATGTTTCACTGGACCCAGGCCAGGTCCCTCTACTTGGACAGCCTTGACTCCAAGTTCTTCTTCTTTTCCATATTGTTCTTCTTCTTTTCCATATTGTTCTTCTTCCAAACAAACAATCCACCCATGTTTACCCTTTCCCAAAAGGCCCCATTTTTGTTGACTCTTATTTGATATACATATAATCGTTCTTGAAATTCCTACCTCTAGCAGCAGTCCCATCAAACTAGCATCCCCATTGTGTTTTCTACACTTCTCATGTTAGTGTCTTATTTGCAGTATCCCATGAAAAAACATAGGAGCAAGAGACTGTTGTGTAGCTCTGGCTACAGGCTTAGCAGATCAGCGAAGTTGAGATGAACTGGGCTTTATAGTATTTTGCTATAATGCATAAACAGTCACTGGAAAAAGATGTCGCGGGCAATCTAACATCCTTTTGATCCAATGTTTCAGTGATCTTTTACCATGTATGGTTCACCTTTATTCTCACACAACACTTGATATCACATAGCTCCTTTAGTACGAACCCTTCTCAGTATAACCATTTTAACTGGAATGCTGCTGAGCACATTTTGCCTCATAATGAAATAAAGTGAAGAAAATTCTATTATTGAGCTTCAATTCAATGAGAAGCATTAGAAGGATTATGAAAAGCTGCCTTCTTACAGCATCAGCAGGAAGAGAAAAATATGACGGGGTTTACTGGAATTGCAAATAAACTGAACTCAGATACAATTTAGGAGATGAAAATCAGGGAAGAAGACTGTTCAAAACACAGGAGCAACAAGGAGGGACATTGCCTTAGTTGTTAATGCAATGCACAGAAGACTTCGAACAGGTAGGTTACCTAGAGGCAACTCTATTAAACAACACAGACTAGTATGTTCCAACAGGAACTGTCTCATGCAAGTCAACTTCCTCTTGCAGTATCATCTATCTTGTATTACATGATGTCCAAAGAAGAGCAACGAAGCTAGTGAAGGGTCTAGAAAGTAAATCCTGTGAGGAGCAGCTGAGGGAACTGAGGTTGTTTAGTCTGGAGAAAAGGAGGCTCAGGGGAGACCTTATTGCTCTCTACAACGATCTGGAAGGAGGTTGTAGTGAGGTGCATGTTGGTCTCTTTTCCCAAGTAACAAGCGATAGGATGAGAGGAAACGGCCTCAAGTTGCACCAGGGGAGGTTTAGATTGGATATTAGGAAAAATATCTTCACCGAAAGGGTTATGAAGCACTGGAACAGGCTTCCCAGGGAAGTGGTTGAGTTGTCATCCCTGGAGGCATTTAAAAGACATATAGACATGGTGCTTAGGTACATGGTTTAGTGGTGGACTTGGCAGTGTTAGGTTGATGGTTGGACTTGAT
Organism: Balaeniceps rex; assembly: GCA_013401315.1. Lineage (NCBI taxonomy): Eukaryota > Metazoa > Chordata > Aves > Pelecaniformes > Balaenicipitidae > Balaeniceps > Balaeniceps rex. Next base: position 21,346 of record VYZW01033044.1, on the reverse strand, counting down.
GATCTTTTCCAACCTAGATGATTCTATGATTCTTTGTTCTACTCGATATCAATACCTCAGTGCCTAACATCAGGCGCTAAGATGAGCAGCTCCAGTGCTGGCAGGATCCACAGCAGAGCACTCTATCATGATGCACAGGGGTGTTTCCCAAACTGGGGAGGCCTCAGGGGCAGCCGAGAGACACCAGGAGCCTGCAGCTCGCATGACAGTGGCTGATGACTCCTGGGAGGGGCCAGGAGCAAAGGCAGTCAAGCCCCCCACAGAGGTATAAAAGAAGCCCTTAGGGAGCGCTAGCAACCAGGACCACCACCAACAGGGCTGGCAAACAGGGCGTGGCACATCAGCAAGGGCATGGCAGTTCACATGGAAGGGTGTGCAGGAAGGGCACTGAAGCTCTGCCAGCTTGACCAGGGAGCAATGGTATCCACCCAGCAGAAAGCCATGACCTCTCTAAGCTCTGCACCCACCACGACTGGCACAACTTCCAGACAGAGCTATGGTGGGAACATGCTGCCACCCAGGTGTCAGGCTGCAGGGTGTGCCCTACTCTTATGCCAGTATTGGATGGTAACAGTGAGCACACCTGTGGGAGGTGCACCCAGGTAGAGGAACTCATCCACTTAGTGACAGAGCTCTGGGAGGAGTTGCGTAGTTGAGGAGTATCAGGGAGAGTGAGAGACAGATAGATTACTGGAACCACACCCTACCTTCCCTAACACAGGCCCAACAGGCAGAGAGGACTCATGATACAGAGGATTCCCTATCCTCGCTCTGCCTGGCTGAACACAGTGACTTAAGGGAGAGGGGACAATGGTGACAAGTTCCTGTCCGGCGCAGCAGGTGCATCTCCTCTGTGACTGCCCCACCTTCTCGGGTGCCCTTGCATAATAGGAATGAGGCTCTGCAAGTGGAACGAAACAATGACAAGGACCATGGTTCATCTAGCTTGGAGGTGTCACTGAGGTTAAGTCGCCCTACACCCTGCATCAAAACTGCTTCCATAAAAAAAAAAAAAGACAGGTCATTGTCATAGGAGACTCCCTTCTGAAGGGAACAGAAGGTCCAATATGCAGACCGGACCCACTTCTTAGGGAAATCTGCCTCCCTGGGGCCCGGGTTAAAGATGTACCCTGGTACGTACCCTGGTACGGCCATTGGATTATTATCCATTATTGATTTTTCAGATAGGCAGTGATGAAGTTGCAACTAGAAGTCTGAGGGCAATCAAGAGAGACTTCAGGGCCTTGGGACGACTGGTTAAGAGATCAGGAGCACAAGTAGTGTTCTCCTCTATCCTTCCAGTTGCAGGGAATGATGAGGGAAGACACAGGAAGAGCCAGCAGATCAATACCTGGCTCTGAGCCTGGTGTCACTGGTAGAATTTTGGTCGTTTTGATAGTGGGTCAGTCTACACAACACCAGGCCTGCTGGCGACAGATGGGGTACATGTGTCTCAAAGGGGGAAAACAATCTTTGCACAGGAGTTAGCAGGGCTCATTGAAAGAGCTTTAAACTAGATTTGAAGGGGGAAAGGGATAAAACCAGGCTGACTAGAGATAAGCTTGAGGGCAGCATGCCAATGTTTGAGGGACGGTGTGCTAGCAAGGTCCTTCGGTCTGCTATCTCAATGGAGGTAGGGGATGGAAGGTCATGCAGCAGCAAAGATGCAAGGGTTATGGATGTGTTAGAAACCACAGAAGCACCTGAGAATGGTCACATAGGAATTAGGGCTTCGTCCCCCAAAAAGGTGGTGGGATCAATAGCCCAACTGAAGTGCATCTACAACAATGCACACAGCCTGGACAACAAACAGGAGGAGCTGGAAGCCATTGTGCAGCAGGAAAACTATGATATAGTTGCCATCGTGGAAACACGGTGGGATGACTTGCACAACTGGAGTGCTGCAATGGATGGCTATAAACCCTTCAGAAGGGATAGGCAAGGAAAGAGAGATGGTGGGGTACCTCTGTATGTTAGGGAGGCTTCGACTGTCTAGAGCTTGATGATGGTAATGATAGGGTTGAGTGTTTATGGGTAAGAATCAGGGGGAAGGCCAACAAGGCAGATATCATGGTGGAAGTCTGTTATAGATCACCCAACCAGGATGAAGAGGCAGACGAAATATTCTATAAGCAGCTGGCAGAAGTCTCATGATCGCTATCCCTTGTTCTCGTGGGGGACTTCAACTTACCAGATGTCTGCTAGAAATACGATACAGCAGAGAGATCTAGGTCTAGGAGGTTCCTGGAGTGTGTGGAAGATAACTTCCTGACACAGCTGGTGAGGGAGCCAACTAGGGAAGGCACCCTGCTGGACCTGTTTTTTATGAACAGAGAAGGGCTTGTGGGTGATGTGATGGTTGGAGGCCATCTTGGGCATAGCGATAATGAAACAATAGTTTTCAATTCTTGGAGAAGTAAGGAGGGGGGTCAGCAGAACTGCTACCTTGGACTTCTGGAGGGCAGACTTTGGTCTGTTTAGGAGCCTGGTTGGCAAAGTCCCTTGGGAGGCAGTCCTGAAGGGCAAAGGAGTCCAGGAAGGCTGGACATTCTTCAGGAAGGAAATCTTAAAGGCACAGGAGCAGGCTGTCCCCATGTACCAAAAGATGAGTTGGCGGGGAAGAAGAATGGCCTGGCTGAACAGAGAACTTTGGCTGAAACTCAGGAAAAAAAAAGCGAGTTTATGACCTTTGGAAGAAGGGGCAGGCAACTCAGGAGGACTACAAGGATGTTGTGAGGTTATGCAGGGAGAAAATTAGAAGGGCCAAAGCCCAACTAGAACTTAATCTGGCTACTGCTGTAAAAGACAATAAAAAATGTTTCTATAAATACATTAGCAACAAAAGGAGGGCTAAGGAGAATCTCCATCCTTTATTAGATGCAGGGGGAAAACATAGTGACAAAGGATGAGGAAAAGGTTGAGGTACTTAATGCCTTAATGCTTTCTTTGCCTCACTCTTTAATAGTCAGACCAATTGTTCTCGGGGTTCCCAGCCCCCTGAGCTGGAAGACAGGGATGGGGAACAGAATGAAGCCCCCATGATCCAAGGGGAAATGGTTAGCAACCTGCTACACCACTTAGACACACACAAGTCTATGGGGCTGGATGGGATCCGCCCAAGGGTACTGAAGGAGCTGGCAGAAGTGCTCACCAAGCCACTTTCAACCCTTTATCAGCAGTCCTGGCTAACCAGGGAGGTCCAGTTGACTGGAAGTTAGCAAATGTGACACCCATCTACAAGAAGGGCAGGAAGGAGAATACAGGGAACTACAGGGCTGTCAGTCCGATCTCAGTGCCGGGGAAGATTATGGAACAGATCACCCTGAATGCCATCACATGGCACATACAGGACAACCAGGTGATCAGGCCCAGTCAGCATGGGTTTATGAAGGGCAGGTCCTGCTTGACTAACCTGATCTCCTTCTATGACAAGGTGACCCACCTGGTGGATGAGGGAAAGTCTGTGGATGTTGTCTACCTAGACCTTAGTAAAGCCTTTGACACCATTTCCCACAGCATTCTCCTGGAGAAACTGGCTGTTCATGGCTTGGACAGGTGTAGTCTTTGCTGGGTAAAAAACTGGCTGGATGGCTGGGCCCAAAGGGTGGTGGTGAATGGAGTTAAATCCAGCTGGTGGCCAGTCACAAGTGGTGTTCCCCAGGGCTCAGTACTGGGGCCAGTTCTGTTTAATATCTTTATGAATGATCTGGATGAGGGGATTGAGTGCACCCTCAGTAAGTCTGCAGATGACACCAAGTTGGGTGGAAGTGTTGATCTGCTTGAGCATAGGAAGGCTCTACAGAGGGATCTGGACAGGCTGGATCAATGGGTCAAGGCCAATTGTATGAGGTTCAGCAAGGCGAAGTGCCAGGTCCTGCACTTGGGTCACAACAACGCCATGCAACGCTACAGGCTTGAGGAATTGTGGCTGGAAAGCTGCCCAGTGGAAAGGGATCTGGCTGACAGCCGACTGAATATGAGCCAGCAGTGTGCCCAGGTGGCCAAGAAGGCCAACAGCATCCTGGCTTGTATCAGGAATAGTGTGGCCAGTAGGACTAGGGAAGTGATTGTCCCCCTGTACTCAGCACTGGAGTGACAGCACCAGTTTTGGGCTCCTCACTACGAGAAATACATTGAGGTGCTGGAGCGTGTCCAAAGAAGGGCAACGAAGCTGGTGAAGGGTCTAGACCACAAGTCTTATGAGGAGTGTCTGAGGGAACTGGGATTGTTTAGCCTGGAGAAAAGCAGGCTCAGGGGAGACCTTATTACTCTCTACAACAACCTGAAAGGAGGTTGTAGTGAGGTGGGTGTCAGTATCTTCTGAGCAGCAAGTAATAGGACGAGAGGCAATGGCCTCAGGTTGCACCAGGCGAGGTTTAGATTGCATATTAGTAAAAATTTCTTCACCAAAAGGGTTATCAAGCATTGGAACAGGCTGCCCAGGGAAGTGGTTGAGTCCCCATCCTTGGAGGTATTTAAAAGATGTGTAGGTGTGGTGGTTAGGGACATGGTTTAGTGGTAGACTTGGTGGTGCTAGGTTAACAGTTGGACTTGATGATCTTAAGGGTCTTTTCCAACCTAAACAATTCTATGATTCTATTCTATGATTCTATCCTCCCATCACACAGGATGGAAAAAAAGAAATCTTTTTATTACACTAGATGTGATAACCCAGTCTCTGAATATTCGCTTTTACAAATACTCGCTTTTGCAGACTAGGAGCTTACAGCTCAGGTACTCTGCCCAGGCAGAGTGGCACTCTTGCCCATGTTCAGGAGGAGGTAGTGCACCTTGAAATTTAGTAGTAAATGCAATGAAAGGAAGAGCAACAGGAGTCAAATCTTGGAAAAGTGAGAGACTTTCCTTCCCGTGTTAGTCCATGCAACTATTCCCTATTTCCGAGGCTCGTGTTGGGGGAAATTTTCAGAAGCACAATGCAGTGAAGTCCAATTTGGATGTTGCTGCAATTCATAGTTAAGAGGCCAGTAGAAATGTGAGCTTTCTGGACAGTTAGTGACATTTTATTGTTCCAGCAGCAAAGTTTGTCTCCCCATAGGCATAAAAATAATATAGTGAGTGTACTGCAATTGTTGTGCTCTTACATAAGCTCCTGTAGAAGGTGTGATTGAGATATCTCTACATTAAGGGCAGTAACCAGCCTCAGAAAGTTGGAAACTGTTTGCTCAAAGTGATGAACTCCTCACTACCTTCTCCCTGACATAAAAAGGCAAAATGATGTGTTTTGGAAAAGTGTTGACTCAAAGTATTTCTTGTTTGTAAGTGGATAAATACAATAACTGCCACAAAACTACCAAGTTGTAATATTTTCTGTGTTGCAATCTGTTTTCCTTCTGTAGCTCTCTGTTTTGCTAGATTGGAAATTCAAGAGTCACAGCTTCAGTTTTCACTCCAGTTACGAAGAGCGGAACATTTATAATATTAATTTATTTTTCTCAACCCAGTGTTTTTAGGAGTTTAGATCAAGAGAGTTCTTTGACATTTGCTTGCACATGTCTGTCAGAAGCCATAAATAAATTCAATATGACTGAGACCTTCATCATTTCTGACTATTCTGGTTTTGCAATAAAAACAATCCAATACATAACATGCCTGGAATAACTAGGGAGAACATTTAGTTTTTCAACCAATCCTGTTTAGGCAAATCAAAATGCTGATTTCTGGGAAACATGTTGCCAAGTATCATTTTGTTGCAGCTTGATAGAGGACTGACCAATACTGCAAATGAGATCAAGCAGAAGCTACCTATCTAGTTATCACAATAAATCAGGATAATTAATCATATTATTTCTACTGGAAGGCAATTCCAGAATCTCACCACTCTAGTGGCTAGGAATATATACATTTTATTTTCAGTCTAAGCATATGGTTTATACATAACTTCTTGTTCTTGCATGAATACTGCCTCTTAGCTTAGATGACCATTTCTCCTTCAGTCATGATAACCTCCTGATATGTCTAGACAAAGCAACACATTCTGTATGGATTTGTCCTATTCTCAGACTTTGCTTTCAGGCTAAAGAAGCCACGTTCTTTTAGTCTTGTTTGTCTGAGAGGGTCTTCACATTTGTCCTCATATCCCTTGCCTTTTCCAATTCCAACTTTCATGAAAATGATAGTTTACCAGATCAGGCTTCCCACCACCTTGCATTAATGATACTCTCCCTTCCTTTTCTGTCAAAAATCAGTCTCAGGATAAATGTGAAGTTAAAGCCTGAAATTCATTTTCTGTGAACTTTTCCAATAATTAATCTTTGCTCAGTCACATGTTCAATGGCAGAAGAGTAAATTGTTCTGAACTGGCAAATACAATCACAAGTTTCCTTTAGGAAAGGGGAAACTTCTGCATCGTAACCAGCCAGGCTTCCCTGACTTTGGTCTATCACCAACTCTGGCCTCACCAAAGCTCTTCCAGCACAAATTCATCTCTGCATCCATTTGCATCCATTCTGGATAGTAAAGTAAAATTTAGTAAAGCATGAAGTAAACCCTGGAGACAGGACCAATGCCTTATTCTGGGGGATTGTTTAAAACTTTGACTTTTTTTAGAGAGCAGTATTTCTAGGGGATAAAGAAACCTGATCAAATTATTGTATACTGGATTACATTTAGGTTTATTCTGCCAAAAGAATTACTCCATATTCCACATGGACAAGCCAAGGCTTGGTCTTTTTGGCCATCAACATCACATATTCAAAGGATTTGTATGTTAATTTCCTGATTACAAGGTTGGTTTGACTATGTCATCGGACTTCGATTTCTACACCATTTTGGCCTTCTAAGTTACAAAAATTCATCAGAACTGGAGTAATATAAAATTGAAATAGAGAGCAATAACTCTGTGTATGAAATCTGAGTCTGTGTTCCTAATATACCTGTAAGTTTTATTAGTTGGATTTTTAAATGAAAATTATTTCTTAAGTGAGAACTAATGGGAAAAAATGTTTATTTCTTCCCATTATTGATGTAGATGTGATGGCCAGATAACAGTACATTATGATACATTGTAAATAGTTTTTGAAATTTCAGTTGATATATATATTCTTCCCTCCTTCACAATCTGTTCTCTCTTTTGACTTTTATCCGTTAAGAAGGTCAACTAAGTAATTTAGTCTACAAGATCAGGCAATAAATGGTACCATCAGAGGTAGCAAAATTTCACTGAGACCAGTTTATCTGTATGTCTACTATATGTTTTATGCAATGACCTTTCCACACAGGTAGTTTTAAAAATACATTCTTCAAAATGAAAATTGGATCCCACAGTATCATTTTCATTTGCACATATGCTACCACTGCTTTTATTCACATGATGCTGGTGAATTTTTTCTTTTTTTTTTTTTTGTCTGCTTTACAATACCTGTATTTTTTATTTCAGGCTTGAAGTATAAATACCACATTCATCAGACTAAACAATGAAGGTACAGGTAGTTTATATCTGGCCAGATGATCATGGAAGGCGTGTGTAATTCATAAAACTTCAATAAATCTAAGGATCAACACAGGATCTGAGAGTTTCCCAGATCCATAGCCTTGTTCCGATTCTGAACATATCCAAAAAAATCAAATGAAGGTGAGACACTATAGATCCAGTAACACTGGAAATGTTACAGAATGTTTGTAATAAAAAGAAGCAGCTGTTGGATGCTTTTATGTCAAAGATGCAAAACAGCAATGACACCGACAAAAGAAAAACTTTTAGAAACTCAGTGAGAGATTGTAAGTGGATCAACAACAAATAAGGCAGAAAGTGTCATCTGTCAGAAGAAAAACAAGTACTTGAAAGGACAAGGGTCTTGCAAAGCACTGATTAAATGTAATATGCTGCGTGAGGATGCACAAATGTGAAATGCTTCAATGAAGAAGATGAACAACAGGTCCTCCACCACATTAGGAAAACAGATTATTCTTGCAGAGGTACATTATCATTAAAGTTTTTAGCATTTGTATAACAAAAAATTAAGAAGAAAGAGTAGGTGTGGAATACTCTTTCCACATAAAGGGACGATCCCGATTCCAAATGTTCTAAAAGACTAAAAGCTCTAAATTACTTGGATTCACCAAAAATAATCTCTTTGCTAATCCCACTTACTAACAAGTCATGGCAAAACTAGCTTTATCTGTGAAGTAACACGGAAGCTGCTAAATAAAAGCTTCAGCCATGAACCACATCCATCACAAACTGAAGGTCTAATTTGAAGAAGTCCTTCATATTATCCCTACTGACTAAGGGAAATTTATTGTATATCCAGGATAAATTTGCCATAGTTTATCTACTGCTAGAAAAGAAAGAGTTGAAAGCAGCCAAACCAAAAGCAATAAATATCCACACAATTTTGAGAAGAGCTGATTTACAGATAGGAGGTGACATGAAAGTAAAAAGTATAGATAAGTTCTGGTATTCTCTACCTTCCCTTCTGAATCAGTGCTCAATAAATTTTCATGACAAAGGATTAATTAAATTCATCAGCTGGGACTGAAAAGATGATAATATTATTTTGTCAAGACTTAGTTTCTACAGTCACTTGTGGAAAAAGTCATCCATTAAAGCGTCTGATGTTTGTTCAGAAGTTAATAACCATCAGTGTGACGTTTGTTTGAATACTAAAAGAGATGGGACACAAACTGCAGTTTATTCACTAACTGGAGAGACTGATAGAGCCCTGTACTTCCAGGAGCATGACTTGTGCTTCATTCAGTCCTATGTGCATATGGCCCTATCTTAGGATAATGTGGACAGATGTGAGGAGATCTTAAGCACAGGGGGATCATTCCACCATGTAAATGAAACCCAGTGGTCAGATTTCATTCACTGAACTGCAGCCTGACACACCATTGGTTAATTTTATGAAGATTAAACAGAGACCAATAAGCATCATAGTGTTGTCTTTGCCAAACCAGTCTCCAGTGTTGCAGAAAGCCTGTAATACTTGCAACATAGATCCAGAAAGATATAGAATCATAGAATCATAGAATATCTCAGGTTGGAAGGGACCCATAAGAATCATCAAGTCCAACTCCCAGCTCCTCGCAGGACAACCTAAAATTAAACCATATGACTAAGAGCGTTGTCCAGACACTCCTTGAACTCTGACAGGCCTGATGCCATGACCACTTCCCTGGGGAGCCTGTTCCAGTGACCCCCCATCCTCTCAGTGAAGAACCTTTTCCTAATGTCCAATCTGAACTTCCCCTGATGCAGCTTCATTCCACTTCCTCATGTCCTGTCTCTAGTTACCAGGGGGAGGAGATCAGCACCTCCCCCTCTGCTGTCCCCCTTGAGGAAGTTCTAGACTGTGATGAGGTCACCCCTCAGCCTTCTTTTCTCCAAGCTGAACAAGCCAAGTGACCTCAGCCGCTCCTCAGAAGCCTTGCCCTTGAGACCTTTCGTCATCATGGTCACCCTTCTCTGGACACACTCTAATAGTTTGATGTCCTTCTTATATTGAGGCACCCAAAACTGCAGACAGTACTTGTGGATCTGTACCAGTGCAATGTAGAGTGGGAAGAAAGGGGAGGAAGAAGACGCTGTAACTATGGTTCAGGGATCAAAGAAGAAGAATCTGTTACAGATCCTTCTTTGCTTCCATAAAATATAGTACAGACTGGATTACATTTTACATTCTGATCTTTCATGTTGTCTCAGTCAGGTGAGATAGAATAGGCTATCCACCTGCTCTTAATATCCCAGGACCAAAGATGCCTTTTGTATTATCTTCACTATGAACCAAAGCTTTGCTGAAGCTACCCAATGCAATTTGTATGTTTGACGTAGGCAACGATGAAAGGAATAGCATTAGAGCTCTAGAATACATCTCCACACATTGTTCTCAGAATGAATAGCTTGTGCAACATCTGCAATTTTATGTCTGAGGTGTCACTTTTTGAAAACTATGTTAAGAATCTAGTTTAAGTATCTATTCAAAGGTACTGGATAGAGGTATCAATGTTGTAGTTAGGCTTCATAAACTCATACATCAGGCACATCTCTAGATGAGTACGGAAAGAATTTCTTCCTTGGTTGCAAGATGATTACTTTGTTGATGTGTTTCACTTGGAAGAGGCACTTAAATTCATCAGCAGTGATGACATTTGCCAAACACATGTCAATGTTGTCATTTAAAATTGTTTATTTTCATGAATCCTGTGCATTGGTCTGATTTTTTTATCATGAACTACTGACAAGAGAAAACATTCTGGTTTTCTTACATTGGTATCAGACTGGGATTAGAATAGCCTTCAGAGAAGACAACTGATTACCCTATTGCATCCCACAATTCCCTTGACTTTTGTATATAGAATCATAGAATCATAGAATGCTTTGGGTTGGAAGGGACCTTTAGAGGTCATCTAGTCCAACCCCCCTGCAGTGAGCAGGGACATCATCAACTAGATCAGGTTGCTCAGAGACCCATCCAACCTGACCTTGAATGTTTCCAGGGATGGGGCCTTCACTACCTCTCTGGGCAACCTGTTCCAGTGCTTCACCACCATCATTGTAAAAAATTTCTTCCTTATATCTAGCCTAAATCTACCCTCCTTTAGTTTAAAACCATTACCCCTTGTCCTGTCACCACAGGCCTTACTAAAAAGACTGTCCCCATCTTTCCTATAGGCCCCCTTTAAGTACTGAAAGGCCGCAATAAGGTCTCCCCACAGCCTTCTCTTCTCCAGGCTGAACAACCCCAACCCTCTCAGCCTGTCCTCGTAGGAGAGGTGCTCCAGCCCTCGGATCATTTTTGTGGCCCTCTTCTGGACCCGCTCCAACAGCTCCATGTCCTTCTTGTGCTGAGGGCTCCAGAGCTGGACGCAGTACTCCAGGTGAGGTCTCACCAGAGCAGAGTAGAGGGGCAGAATCACCTCCCTCGACCTGCTGGCCACGCTTCTTTTGATGCAGCCCAGGATACGGTTGGCCTTCTGGGCTGCAAGCGCACACTGCTGGCTCATGTCCAGCTTTTCTTCCACCAGTACTCCCAAGTCCTTCTCTGCAGGGCTGCTCTCAATCCCCTCATCCCCCAGCCTGTATTGATAGCGGGGGTTGCCCCGACCCAGGTGCAGGACCTTGCACTTGGCCTTGTTGAACCTCATGAGGTTCACACAGGCCCACTTCTCCAGCCTGTCCAGGTCCCTTTGGATGACATCCCATCCCTCAGGTGTGTCAGCTGCACCACTCAGCTTGGTGTCATCTGCAAACTTGCTGAGGGTGCATTCGATCTCGCTGTCTATGTCGTTGATGAAAATATTAAACAGCACTGGTCCCAGTACAGACCCCTGAGGAACACCACTTGTCACTGGTCTCCATTTGGACATCGAGCCGTTGACCACTACCCTCTGGATGCGACCATCCAACCAATTCCTTATCCACCAAACAGTCCACCCATCAAATCCATATCTCTCCAATTTAGAGAGAAGGATGTTGTGGGGGACCGTGTCAAAGGCTTTTCGGAAGTCCAGATAGATGGATGATGATAATCTAAAGCATAATACTGCTCATCCAGTGATAATCTAATAATTCCTTATACCTGCTCTTCCATTTCCTAAATATGTGTGTGTGTCAGTTTAGCTGGGACATTCAAGCTCTTTGTAACAATCTCAGTATTTCTGCTGGAAGACAGGTAATTCAGGAGGCAGTAAATAGCGACACTCAGATTCTGGGAGGCATAAGGATAAGGAATACTGTATGCAGATTTGTGCCCCTCACTACAAGAAAAACATTGAGGTGCTGAAGCTGGTGAAGGGTCTAGAGCACAAGTCTTATGAGGAGCAGCTGAGGGAACTACGGTTGTTTAGCCTAGAGAAAAGGAGGCTCAGGGGAGACCTTATTGCTCTCTACAACTACCTGGAAAGAGGTTATAGGGGATTGGGTGTCAGTCTTTTCTCCCAAGTAAAAAGTGATAGGATGAGAGGAAACAGCCTCAAGTTGTACCAGGGGACGTTTAGGTTGCATATTAGGAAAAATGTCTTCACTGAAAGCGTTATGAAGCACTGGAACAGGCTGCCTAGGGAAGTGGTTGAGTCACCATCCCTGGAGGTATTTAAAAGACATATAGACATGGTGCTTAGGTACATGGTTTAGTGGTGGACTTGGCAGTGTTAGGTTAACAGTTGGACTTGATGATCTTAAGGGTCTTTTCCAACCTAAATAATTCTATGATTCTCATTTTCCAACTGTGGACAGCTAGAGGGTACCATGTTACAACATGGTATCTGAGATATGATTCTCCTATATAAATCAAGAGAGGAAAATGATAGAAAATGTCTTTTTTTTTTTTTTCTAATTCAGATCTGCAGATGCTTAGTGTTTAAAAAGCCTAGCAGTTGTTGAAGCCTTGCTTGAAATGCTTTAGGATAACTGGATGATGCTATGAAGTGTGCATTCATCACAGAGCTATCAGGACTGTGTATTCTGTATGCACTTTTTGAAAACTATTGACCTGGAAAGTGGAAATGTTCCCTGCTGTAGACTTCTACCTCACAGCTATTCCTGATTTATGAATGACGGTCATGAGTATTAAAGTTAAAACATGAAGGAAAAAAGGCTACTTGTATCTTCTGTGTAGAGAGGGCAAAACTTTAAAGGGCAGCCTCAAGGCTTTCCTAACTTTTTGGACTCTGGTTTGTTTCTAACATTTATGCCCAGTACACATTCCTGATTATATGTCCATTGACTTTTGGCCTTCAAGAATGTGTCTCCAATCAAGCAAATTTTGCCAAACCTTTTGACATATGATACCACAGCAGTGAGGCTGAGAAAATAAAATATAAATTTGTTTTGTTTTTCTTTGCTCACAACAGTTTTTAGTTTCTAATATAGTAATAAAAGCAAAAAACAATTGTCAGTGATAAATGGTGGCTTATACATATTGCTACCACCATGAAGCCTAAAGTGAGACAAAAAAACAATGCATCACTGCTAGATTTTCATGTGGGACACAGACATTAGGGATTAAACTACTTGTATTAAACAAAACTGTACAGGCTGTGGGCAGATACAGTCAGGGAAGAAGGATGACACAGAGAGCAGCTGCAACAGAAGTAATAAAAGAAAAGCTGAGCAAGGGAAAGATACTACTTGGAAACACTCTGTCTCTTAATTAATAAGAGAATCAAATATCAATCCCTTTCCACTGCCATTCTATGGAATATCAACTTTAGAAGAGCTGTTTGAACTCTTGGGGAAAAAGGCAGCGAGTAATCAATACAAAATACTTTTTTTTTCTTTTTTTTTTAATATTATGTGAAAGGGAAATACCAGTCTCTTCACCCTAATGTTGTACATTGATCTAGTGACACAAAGGCAGCCAGCAGAGAAATGTGTCTGTAGTTTCTAAAGGCTCAGATGTAGCTCACGTCACTGCCCATGATGAGTGGTCATGTCTGAAATACCAAAGGTAGGTAATTCCAACCAACATTATTGCCAGAGCTACAGGTGATCCGAGCAGAGATTCCAGAGAACTGGAACTAACAAAGGGAATATTATCTGAGATGATTGCTACCATAAAGAGCCAGACAAAAAGTGTATAGGTTAAAAAGAACAAACGCACTTACATATTTTCCCTGATTTTCTTTACAGAATCACAGAATGGTTGAGGTTGGAAGTGACCTGTGGAGATCACCGGGTCCACCTCCCCTGCTCAAGCAGGGACACCTAGAGCCAGTTGCCCAGGAACATGTCCAGATGGCTTTTGAATACCTCTCAGGATGGAGACTCCACAACTTCTCTGGGCAACCTGTGCCAGTATTTGGTCATCCTCACAGTAAAAAAGTGTTTTCTGACATTCAGAGGGAATCTCCTGTGTTTCAGTTTGTGTCTGTTGCCTCTGGTCCTGTCACTGGACACCACTGGAATGAGCCTGTGTCCTGGTTTTGGCTGGGATAAAGTTAATTTTCTTCCTAGTAGCTGGCGTAGTGCTGTGTTTTGGATTTAGTATGAGAATAATGTTGATAATACACTGATGTTTTAGTTGTTGCTAAGTGGTGCTTACACTAGTCAAGGACTTTCTTTTTCAGCTTCCCATGCTCTGCCAGGTGCACAAGAAGCTGGGAGGGGGCACAGCCCAAGATAGTTGATCCAAATCGACCAAAGGGCTATTCCATACCATATGATGTCATGCTCACTATATAAACTGTGGGGAGTTGGCCAGGGGGCAGCGATCGCTGCTTGAGGACTGGCTGGGCATCAGTCGGCGGGTGGTGAGCAATTGCATTGTTCATCACTTGTTTTGTATACTCTTTTAGCATTATTATTATTATTGTTATTCTCTTCCTCTACTGTCCTATTAAACTGCCTTTATCTCAACCCACAGGTTTTACTTTTTTTTTGATTCTCTCCCCCATCTCACTGGGGGGGTGAGGGGAGGGTGAGCGAGCGGCTCTGTGGTACTTAGTTGCCAACCGGGGTTAAAACACAACAGCCTGGCTCTGTCCTCTTTTCACCCTCCCTACAGGTATTTCTATACATTGATGAGATCCCCCTGAGCTTTCCCTTCTCCAGGCTGAACAGTCCCAGCCCTCTCAGCTTTTCCTCACAGGAGAGATACTCCAGTCCCTTAATCGTTTTACTGGCCCTTCACTGGACACAACCCAGTCAGACTGTATCTCTCTTGTACTGGGGAGCCCAGAACTGGACACAGTTCTCCAGGCGTGGCCTCTCCAGGGCTGAGGAGAGGGAAAATATTATTTTATTAAAGTAATAAAATCATTTTACAGTGAACTTTACAGTAAAAAAATTTCAACTTATAACACTAAATAGGTATAATTATGTATATCCATGAATATGCATTTTATCCTGATTTTTTTTTCTTCTGCCATTTCAGCAGTGTCCAGTCATAGCAGACTGTCACCTTATATTTGATTATATCACTAGTATTCTCTTACTGTACTTGAACCTAAAGCAATATACTTGTTTGAATCATTGAGACGCAACCTTACAGCACCATCAGCTTCCACCTGGAAGACATAGCGATATTGAAGACACCCATGGGTTTCATGAAATCATTGCTTCTTGTCCCTGTGTAAGGACAAAACTGTGACTAGAAATGTTCATTTGTTAATAATGGGGGGGGGGGCTGTTATTATTATTGTTATTACCAGGAGAATGATTAAACAGGGCCTTCTATACAGTAGTCATTCTTGGCTTATTTTTTTACATCTTTCCAAAACATGTTGATGTTTATGATGTTACCTAAACTCTTTTATACCCTTTTCTTATTTTAATTTCAAAGTTTAAACTTTTAAGAAACTCCCATCAATAACAACATATGTTTGTTGGATAGCAGAGATCTGTTGCTCTTCTTATTTTTAATAAAATGCTTCTATCAATAGGTCTGCATGCCTCTTCAATAACAGAATTTTGTTTTCATTTTAATACAATTTTACTTTCTTGCTGAAGTGTATATTTCATATAAAATGCAAACTTTTGATCTGAGTATACTTGACAAAATCAATAGCAGGATTCTGCAATACAAGGCATTCCTTCAAAGCATTTCCTTTGCTAAATCTGGATGACAATGCAATACAGGTAAACAGCCTTCCCAGCCTTTGGGGTCCATGGCTTTAATAATGCCATCCAACTAGCAAGAGAGATTTTTGAAATTGTTCATGCATCAGGAGAAAGTACATAGTTTGATAAATACATAAAGTTTGGGGTGGTTGTTTTCCTTGATGTGCAGAGTTCACAGATGTTCATTTCAAACAGAGAACTGGCATCATGATTAAAGCACAATGTATGCTATATTATTTGGCTAGAGGTAGAAATGCAGGTGAATGATATCACACAAAGACATAAATATTGAACAAATAAGCTAGCTCTGAATTCTTTAGAAGGCTGATGTTATGCGTGTATTGGGGATTTCTGAAAGAAATATGAGTTGGAAAAAACATTTGTTGATGCTCTCAATCTGTTCCCATTATTGTCTCAGTAAAACTCTCCATGGTTGACTCACAAGGGCAGTAAAGCAACACTTTTGGAAGTCATACTTACAGGTACGCACTATTGCAAATACTTTGTGGATGGTGAACTTTAAATAAAAACAAAGAATCTTGTTTTATCAGAGAAAATTAAGGAAAGAACTTTAATTTTCACTTCCAAAGCCTCCAGGATGGGTCCCTCAGACCCCAGTGGTCCCACAAGAGGACAGAATTATTGAGACAGAGATTGTCAAATGACAAGTTCTGCATGGGAGGCATTCAGTGGATATTCAGGTGTTCTGAGATATTTTCATTTAAAGCAAGAATAATTTTTACAGAATTTAACTGTTGGCCACTGTAGATACGTATATTTTCCCAAAGCCAGAACACCTTCTAGAGTTCAAAGCAAAGTAGGCAAAGAACATACAAGAAAATCAGCTTCGTTAGCTAACAAAAGACTTAAAATATCTCTTAGAAACTCATGTTTGTGGACAAATGCCAATGGCAGGGATTACTCTTCACTGCAAGATAAAACAAAAGCTGAGTTAAACATGCATAAATGTATTATGAGGTACCTATGTTTAACTGAACTTGATTCAATAACTGTGTATTCACCACCTGGATGGGGCTGTTGCAATATGATCATGATACTTTACAGAACCAACATATCAATTTTGCTGGTAATATAATACCTGCATTGCTGACTACCTAACTTTTATAGTCTTACCTCTGATCAGTAAGATATGGTACCATTGCTGCAAAGAAACACAAGCATCACTTGCTTTTGAAACTGGATCTTATGCTACGTAGCTCATCTAATCTGCAACTAAGGCTCAGGTGCTCACAGGTGTTCAGACACATAAGGTAGGAATGAGTCTGCCTGAATGTTGAATCCCACTGTATTTGTGTTTCCTGTCAGATACCTGGAAGTGTATTCATATTCCCCTTGTGTATCATCTGGATCACCCCTTTGACGAACCCAGTTCTCCCAGGGTACTGTCTAGAGAAGCTAGCGTGCCTGGGGCTTTGCATGTTTCTCTAACCAACTGGCTTATAAGGTATTTACTGAAACAATGTATTTAAACATGAAACCCATTGGAGGCACTTCTACTCTGGCTTCCTTCCAGCCTTCTTTTTGAATCCTATCATATTCATGGGGTTTTTGAATATGAAAATCAAATCTCAAGAGTGCTTGGTAATAATTTCATATTAGCTGGGGCTGGCTCTTATTCTGTTTGATAATCCAGGAGAAACTATTTGTAATATGACACATTTGTCATGAATAAAGGCTCCTTTTATAAATCACTAATATTTATGGCTTTTTATCTCAGGCATTAGATGCAAGATTTACCTGTGATACCAGACTGCCAGTGAATTAGTATGGAAATAAGACTGCTGTGGTGTTTCCCTACTGTATCTGGTCACTTGTTTAAGAAGAAATAGAAACATCACATGTGACAGTCTGACCGCTTTGACAGACACTCTTTAAAACTACTCAAACTCTGATGGGGCATGAAAACTGTCAAAGTATTGTTTGTATTCACTCCTAAACTAGACATGACATAAAATACAGTTTCATCTTTAGAACCAGTTGTCTAGTTGGCAGCTCAGAAAGTTCTTTGAAAATTGGTATATTTATTAAGCTCAGACCCTTTTGAATTTCTGTCATATCAGTCAAGATATAGATGGCCCATATTTACTGGTCTCTCTGAGATACAGCATAGAGATCTTTAACATCCTGCTGTTGGTTTTTCATTAAAGCACAAAGCACTATAGCTCTTGGCCTTCTTTCTGTTGTTATTTAGCTTGTAGGGTTGTCTTGCATTCACCTAGATGATCTTTTCAGAACCCTCCTTCCATCAGAGTGAATGGAAGTAACCTTTTCTATAATTGGCTTTTCTTGGAAAAGAGGGGCCCATTTCTCAGTGGATAATAAATGATGTTAATCTTCTGATTCCTCCCATAATACATAGCACCCTCTTTTAAGACAAGCAAATAACCAATAATTCAGGAAAAATAATTAGAAATGAAATTGCTTCTGATCATTTCCGTTTCCATGAAAACCTCTCTCACCCTTAGTTTTCTATTGGACATATCTAATCTAATCATCAGCTGTCACTAAGTAATTGAATACCCTCGAGTTTGAACTGTTACAGAGCTGATGATACATGTCTGTTCCTGTTATTTTTGGCTTCAGAAAGAGATGGCTTATATGTGATTGCTCTAGGTGGTTCGACATTCAAACTCATTTTGCTTGCCAGCTGTGCATATGCGTGTGTGTATATACATATACACACACATTAATAGAGTGAAATCAATATCAGAGCATACTGCAATATTTTCTATTCCATTTAGACATGCATTCATATCTTTTGAATAACTCATTTATATCATAAAGCCGAAAACTCTAAAGTCTGATGATGCCTGAAGGGCGCTTTGCCATTCCTTTGTTTGTCCTCCTGATGTTTCATTGCTTATCAACATTCAAAGCTTTGATGTTGAAACCCTTATTAAGCTTGCAACCATGTTAGAGCCCTCAAAACATTTCACTACTGATTTCCAGTTGTCTCCATAATCATGTTCCTGTTCTGTTGTTATGACATCCATAATTTGCTTTATATCTATTTTTCCCTCTTTTCATACTTCTTTGAATGATCTTAAGATTTAGGAACACAGAACTCAAAGGGACCTCCCTGTCCATAAGTACAGTCTCTGACCCTGCCGGTGATAAGATCAGATGACCACTGGCTGAGTTTCCCTCCTCCTTCTCCTTTTCAACAAGCCTCTTCATAGAAATCTGTCCTCCTCTACAGTATCTTCAGGTCACTTATCACAGTTTCCTTCAAAAGAAACAAGCATGTAAAAAACATCTATTTATACATACACACATGCGCATGCAAAGTTGTGTAAGGAGAAAATATATAGTGTAACTCTCAAAATGTATTGCATCACACTGACAAATAGCTGCAGATTTCTCCTGGTACTTCCATTTCCGCTCAGGTTTGGACATAAAATCTAACAACGTTGCTGAATCTTGAAGAGGCTAGAGATTTCAAGTTTTCTGGGAAAAAATAAACACCTAAATTTCATGACTGGCAAGCAGGGCAGAAACAAGAGTGTCTGCTGGTTTGGGGACTAGCAAGATGGTTTCTGACTCCTAATGTCCTCACAATTTTTGCTGTTGTCCCACCCTGCTGCCAGTCACATTTTGTCCTTTTACTGGTAGAATTTCAAGAGATACTTCTAAGTGCTAAACACATAACAATGTAGAGCAAGCCTCTTAATCCATATGGAAGAAAATCCCTGATCCGGAAGAGCTGCAGATGTTTGTGGGGTCAAGATTGTTCTCTCAGATTTTTTTTGAGTTCCTCTGTATCAGGATTGTCTGAGTTCAGTCTCTGACAGGAAAGCAGCTGGAAACTTCAAGAGTTTAAAATTTCATCATGAATGAAATTTCACTGAAATGACTAATGCAGAATTAGGTAGTTAAGGGCCAGCAGTGAAACAGGACACTTCCTCAGAACTATGTTAAGACTTTATCTTTGTATATGAATATCTTTATGTATATTATTGAGTGCAC